>JAKSZP010012330.1:0-66346 GCA_022478985.1 Massospora cicadina
GTAAGTTATTAAATAATTTAATATGATCAGAAGAATTTGAAATTTTTAGGGTGTGTTGGGACTTGGTGCCTCAGGGATCATTGGGACCTCATCCAATCAGGATCTTTACTGATCTTCTAGAATGGCCTCCTCATAGGCATTCTTAAAGGATTGTGTTGCCCACCTGACAGAATTGGTGGAAACGCCGCCCCACATGACTCTGAAATTGGGAAGGGGGTTCCTGAAGCCGATTCACCTTGGGTAGATTCAGAAACTGATTCAGTATGGCCAAATCTTGAAGTGTGGAATGTTATCTAATTGTTATCTCAAATTCCGACAATAATCATGCATTGACTATGGATAACTAAATAATGTTAATGTTTACAATCCCTAACCTCTTCCTCTCAAGAAGACGATCAGCCAAGATATTGCAAAATACTTTATGTTTTTGAAACTTACCTCATGAATGCATCTAATCAGATCTAGGTGGCAGAAGGCCAAAAATGGCTTACAGCAATTTGAACCAAGAGAGGCATATTCCAGTTTCGCGTAATTCCCTTTGGCCTGAAAAATGCCCGCGGCCACGTTCTATCTGATGATTAACACTGTGCTCAGTGGCCTCAAGTTCACTTGCATGGTGGCATACATTTACAGTATCCTGGTTCACCCCCCTACACCCCAAGCAGGATGAGAAGGACCTGGAGGCGGTGCTGGATGCGTTGCACAAGGAGGAACTTTAAGTAAAACCATCCAGGTGTGAATTCTTTTGGTAAGTGGTTACTTTTCTGGATAGCCAAATCTTAAAAGACGATTACGCCATTCCCCCAGCAAGCTTAAAGCAATACACAAGTGTCCCACTTTAATGACCCAGAAGAAGTTGCAGTGTTTCTGGGCACCAGCATCTTTTTAAAAGAATTTTCTCCCGTCCTCTCGCAGCTGGCCACTGCTGCACCCCCTGAATGGGAAGAATGTGCTGTTTTTCTGGACTGGGGAGTGCCAGAAGGCGTCCAGTGCCATCAAGGAGGTGTTTGTGGCATCCCATTCTTAAACATGCTGATCTCACTAAACCATCTATTGTAGCATGCGACGCCTCATCCACTGCTGTGGGGCATTATTTATAAGTCCAGGGGAATGACCCCTGTGCATAGATCGGGCACTCTTCCTGATTCTGGATACAAAAGGGGCCAAAGAGGGCGGTTGTACCCCTCGTCAACCAGTGTGACCTCACCCACGTGGTAGATGAGCGCTGGGTAACAGCCCACCCTCTTTGGATTCCTCCCATAGTACCCTCACTCACCTTGGTCGAACTTGTCAGCTGGATTAAAGAAATCTGCGCAGAGATCACCAAATTGAAGTTAAAGGTTTTTACACCAATGGGATCAAAGCCAGACGATCAGAAAATGTATGACAAAAAAGGGAAAAATGTCAAATTATATGCCAGAATTGTGGATGGTTTTGATTCAAACACCATAATGATCGCTGATACCAACCCCTTCCTGACTTTGTTGAGGATGATCCCCGCTGTGCAGATGGTATCTTTGAAAAACCCTCGCTGACAGTTAAAAACCCCTATCCAGAAAATTGAGAGTTGTGACTGATGTAACTCTTTCGACCAAATGAATGCCCAGTGACTGGGCATGGGCAGGTTGGGCATCCCAAACCCATTTCCAACCAAGTGAAACCGCCCATATGTGGGTGGTCCTGGGATTTCCTGTTGCTCATTGGGCCAGATGCCATCACGCTATCTGACAGAAATTCAGTTAAGTATCAGTTCAGGCATTCAAGGTCAAACTGACAGTGACTTGACCTGCTGCCAAATCCTTTGATGTCAATTCTAATTGAGATTATCTGCCCATTTCCCAAAATTTTCGCCGAATTAGGTGAATTTCAGGGACCTGATCCCTGCTTGAACTCACCACAATCAAACAATATATAATCAGTTGCCTTGCACTGAGAAAATTGTTGGTCAATTTTATCCTTACTTTTCCAATAAAAATACTTTACTCAATTTTAGTTGTACATGTTGAAAACAAAAAACTCTTTTTCCGCCAACATTCCAATATCCTCAGGGTTTATGGCCATGTTCATCTGGTATTTAACTAGGTGTCTAGACGCGATTATGGATCATATGCAATTAATGATGGTACCCCTTTTTAGTTCCATAACCGTTGTATCAGCAGCAGTGCCTCTAGTTTTTGGTTTGCTGTTTGGGTGCTTCAGCACTCAGGCTGGCAGGCCAGTATAAATTTAACTTGCTGTTTGCCTGAAATAATCGACCAACCATTATTCCTATCCATTTTTATCTTTCTCATATATATTGGCGCAGCAATGGCCCCTTCTTTTCAGCTGAACAAAGTTGTGAAGAAATTCTACCTCTGCCCATGTTAGCCTAACGCCACTAAAAATTTTTGATCCACATCCCATAGATGCCGCGGCTATTGTACTCATGTCAGTATGTTCTACAATCCGACTTGTGAAGGGTTTACTCCCACTATGAACCTAGTGGTTTCCCCCAACTCTACTACCATCTCTTTGTTATCGCTAGATTCAACTATAGCTGCCAATAAAGATAACTTCGCTTACTTCTTATTACCCATGAAGATTAGTGTCAGTTCCCATCACGTTTCCTTTGAGGCTTTGGTGGATACCAGAGCCGCAGGCAATTTTATGAGTGTTGACTAGCCCAACAAAAGGGGTTTGACCTGGATGTAGGTCCTTTGGTGATGGTTGCTGTTAAGATTTTTGCTCGTATTCCCAGCCTGCTAGATTACCTGGTATTGCGAGGGAAAATTCCCTAAGGCGAAGTGAATCAAAATTGGTTGGCCCAAGTTTTGGAGGAACTACGTTCAAGGAATTTTGGGATATACACCTGGTTGTATCCATTGGGGATCAATCCAGATGAATACCTAATATCTCATCAGGCGAAATGGCCATTGATTTAGGGGCATCTGATAGTGATTAAATATCTGGTGTACCAATTGGGATCAGTCAGGTTTCATCAATGACTGATTGGTAAAGAATAGTGCTTGCAAGGCGAGTGATGCTACCTGCAACTAGGGAATCAATCGGTTGATGAAGTGACCTGCCATAATGGGTAAAAAGTCCCATTACCTAAGCAGGTCGCTAGCCAATTATGGTTGGTTCACTTGGATCAAAAGGAAAACGTTAGGGACACATTTTCTGACTCTTTCCGTTTGAGGTCTCGAGGATGTCCAATGATGGAATCCTAGACAGGATGGGGAAGACCATCGCTGCCAAGACAAGGAAGGGTGATTCAATGGCAACAGCTGCCATTTCATTGGAGAGGTATCAACTGAGGGTTAGACAGCCTAATCCCCTTACTATATAATTCCCCTAGGATTCACTAGAATAAAAACAGTAGTATTACCAGTAAAAACAGTATTATTGCCAACAGTATCATTAGTATCATTAGTAATATTGTTGATTGGGTGTATAGTTAGACTATCAGCATCCATTGTGACATTCCATACCAAGGATATTATTGCAGAAGGCAATAATTAGAAGACTCTCAGAGAGAAGAGTAGAGATCTGAGCGGAGATCCATAGATGAAGGGAACCACAATTGAGGATAGCTGCCGACTGTGTGTTGGCCAAAAGAAACTGTCACTGGGGTATCATGACAAAGATTGGGTGGACAGGAATATAGGGAACAAATCCCTAAGAGTACAACTTATAGAGTATTTAATTGGAAGTGCTGGCAGAAGAGTTGGGCCTAATAATAGTTTAAACTCAATTATGCATAATAGTCTCCATACTATTATTGAAAAACATTCTATACAATGCAAAGTGCATGAGGAAATCAAACCTGTGCAGTAAAAAGGTTACTGGGTTGACGACCAATATCAACCACTAAAGTAAATTTTTACAATTGCTTCTTCAGCCTGCCAGACCTCATACCTAGTCTTTCAGCAAGTTTCTTTCTCAGTACATCAGTTCAGCTTTTGTGATCAGTCCTCAGCAATGCCAAACTTGGTGTTTCCAGTTTTCTTGGGGGTTGGATGGTGACACTGGCAACATGTTAAGATTTATCTGGAGTCAGATAATTTGTCATTTGCCAATGATCAAACGGAGGGAGAACTTCCCTTAGTTAATACCCTCAAGAAAACACAAGGCCGCAGCTCCATTACTTCCCTCGTTTCCCCTTTAAGCCTTCCATCCAAATTTCCCAGAAAATTAATACACTATTGTCCAACTCAATCTTTGCTGAGATACCCTGGTGACAGTCTCTTCATTCCAACACACAGTTGGCAGAAATCCTGATTGTGTCTCCTTCTTCTCTAGATCCCCACTCAGATCTTTAGTCTTTTCTCTAAGAATCTTCCTATTATCGCACACAGCAAAAATATCCTTGAGAAGAACAGCACAATGGAAGCTGATGATAGTTTAATTCTAAAACTATATACCGGATGAAAACAATAGAACTATATAACTCTGTTCTTGTAATTAATGTTTTTATTATAGTGTTTCCTAGGGAATCTATAGTGGGGATTTGGTCGTCTAACCATCAATTGACACCTCTTCAATGAAACAGCAGACGTTGCCATTGAATCACCCATCCTCATCTTGGCAGCGATGGTATTCCCCATCCTGGTTAGGATTCTGTTGTTGGACATCCTTGAGACCTAAATAGAAAGAGTCATAAAACGTGTCCCTAACATTTTCCTCTCAATCCAAGTGAACCAACCATACTTCGCTAGCGACCTGCTTAGGTAATGGGACTTATTACCCATTAAAGCAGGTCATGCACCAACCAATCGATTTGCTAGTTGTAGGCAGCATCACTCGCCTCACAACTTGATCCTTAAATTCCCAATTAATCAGTAATGAAACCTGACCGATCCCAATTTGGTACACCTGATAGTTAATCACTATCAGATGTCCCTATTTTGGCAGCAACTCCACCCAATACGATCTTAAGTATTTGTCTGGATCAAAGCCTGATGGATATGACCAGGTGAATATCTCAAAATAACCCGAATGTAGTTCCTCCAAAACTTGGGACAACTGATTTAAATTCATTTCGCCTTAGGAAATTTCCCCTAGCGGTTCCTGGTAAACTAGCAGGCTGGGAATATGGGCGAAAACCCCAACACATCCCCCCTCTTGCCTAGATTTCCAAAAAGAAAAGTACTGGGGCATGAGAAAACCACTTTGGACACTTGTTCAAATACTTGATTGGTTCAAGTGGAGTACACTCATCAATACTCAACGCTGCCTGGGATGACCTTCAGCATATGGCGCTCTTCCTCTTCCTCCCCGCTACCACCTTCTCAGAGCGCGGTCCCCACAATCTACTGTCATGCCGGGATGATCAATTTACTTGTGACGATATTATTCCTGGGATCCAGTTTTCCCCCATCAGGGCATATGACCCGCAGTCATATTCAGATTCCTGGTCCAGCGTCCTTGATTTCCTAATTTTCTCCTCATCCTAAATAGAGGACTCTTGCCATCATTGTTCATTTTGCAGCTCGATTAAAGATACTTATTTTTATTCGCCCTGGTTATTTCTCTCATAACCTCTTGACTCAAGTCATTCTTAATTCTTCTCTTAAAGAGTTGTCTCATTAATTTTGAGATTAATTTATCCAAAATTGGAGCTTAATGGATTGTAGAGTGCATAATGTCAACTTCCATATAAGTCTGACATCCACCCTATCATCCAGCTCATATGTCAAATTCCAAGTCATGATACTAGCAGCTTCTGAATAGTTTGTATGATCAAGACCTCCGGATCTTCCAGCAAATGAGTCAGGATGCATGGCGGAACCTCTTCTATGGTCCTTCCAGGACCCATACACCTAGTCTGGCGCCAGCAGCTAGTCCTTCCGTCAAATTACTGGAAATGGTAACTAATCCCTCTGAAACCAGGCTTGCAATCATTTTTGAACAACTCTCAGCTAATTCTTCCTCTGCCGTCAATTCCAGAGTTGTATTTTGAAACTCTCCTGGATTCAGCTCTTTTTGCTGATGCACTGACCATCATTGTAGATGCTCCGGAGATTAGCCATTTGCTCTTGATCACTCATTCCTTGCCGTGTTGGACCTGCTTCCTGAGTTCCTCTTCTGACTCAGACAATATTACAAACCTGCTGTTCTGGCTACTGAGCTCACCATTGATAACAGTATTCACTTTGAGCTCCCCTACGCTGAACTCTGGGCCCAAGTCACTGAGTCTTTGTCCCTAGCGCTGAATCCCTCTTATCTTGATAACATCCTAGATTGTGATCCGCCACTTACACTATTTGCTTTGCTGGACAAGTTCTACAAAGTTGGTCCATGAAGCTTCCAGCCTCACCCAGGTTTACCGCTCATTCAGCTTTAGCTTCCAAGAAGCCCATAGTCATCACTTACAGGATGCCATTCGCTCCCTGCACAACTATCTCTTTACCAGCGCTTCCCATCGTTATCTTCCACTGATGGCTTTGATAGGGGACATTATTTGGCAACCCCCATCAAGCATCCCTTGTTTGTTGCCAGCCCATATGTCCGGTGTTCTTGATGAAGCCCATCGTCAGGCGCTCAAGGCTAATCTTCTGGCTCCAGTACTGTATCAGGATTACTCGGAGTACTTTTTCTGATTTCTCTTCTTATACTGTTGCTTTCCTCCCTGCTCCAAGGTTTCGCAATTGCTTCATCTGACATCTCAATTTCCCTTCCCCTAGTTGCTTTCTCACAGGGCTCTGCGTCTGCTCAAAGAACGTGGTTTCTTATAGGTCTAGCCCTTGCTAGCATCCAATCTCACATCAATTTTGATGGGCTGTTCATTCCTACCGCGATCCATCCTCCCACCCCCAAGAGGTGACATAAGTGGAATCATCCCCATATCAAGGACAAATAAAAATAAAAATTATAAACTATATCAAATTTTTTTCTATTCATCTTATAATCTTTTTTCCAATATCTTTTATCATTTTTTATTTTTATTCTTCTTTTTTTCCATGTGACTTGCTCTTGTTTCGGTTCAGCGGTCCATCTTTTTATTTTTTCCCCAAACTGGTTCCTGGATACTTAAACCTGCCAGTTTTCTATGGTTCAGAGGTCCTTTTTTCGGACTTAACCATCTAGATTAGTTCAGAGGTCCTTTTTTGGACTTGACCTAATCATCAGGACATAATTAACTTAATGGTTCATCAGTCCTTTGGGAAATTTCTTATTTTTTGATCGATCCATTGCTTCAGATGCTTAGCATGGGTTTGATTCACAACCCTTCCATCCAAGAGATCCTTGATGGAGCAGGCATCAGTCGCCATCTTGGCAATCACTTCAAACAGACCTGACAACAACGCATCTAGTTTGTTTCTTCTTCCAAAAACATGCATATCACAATAGGCTACTCTTTTCCTTATTCAATATTCTGCTAAGGCCAATCAGTTCTTATCGTCCATCAATTTTGCTCATATACTTTTCTTCAAAGTTGTATTGGATGCTTACGATTGCATATTGATCAGGATATTTATCAGTCAGTTCAAGTACTGTTTGGTACTCATCCCCAACGTTGGTTACACCTTCAAATATAAAATTGGTGGCAACGCGGCCTTTCTTATATTAAACAGCTAAATAGCATCTTTCCCATCACCGTATGATGACTAATATTGTAGGTTAATGTCACCAAACTCAGGTACGTTCCCCACGTTGAAGTTCTTCCTGCAACCAGCTTCCTCAGCATTGCAGCCAGCGCTCCATTCACCTGTTCTACCAGTCCATTCGTCTCCAGCCAGTAAGGTACTAACATGACTCTTCTGATCCCCATTATCTCATTCAATCTCAGGATCACATGAGACATAAAGTTGGTCCCATTATTGGTAAGTAGGACCTGCAGACATCCATTCCGGTATACTACTTGGTCCAGTATGAACCTCGCGGTGCTGATAGCGTCTACTTTTTGTTAGGGCCTTCATCTCGACCCATCTCATCAGATGGTCAATGGAAACTATAATGTACTTGACTCCCCCTGTGCTCATTGTCAGCAGTCCCATCATGTCGATGGGCACCATGTGCCAGGAAAATCCAGGGCGGACCAGTCAGTATCCAGTTGTATTCTTATGTGGTTTGTGAAGCTGACACTCCACACAACAAGCTAGATAATCTGTGACATTGTAGCTAATGGATTCCCAGTAATATACTGGAAAATTTAATCGGTTGTTTTCTCAGGCCTCCATGCCTGACAACCTTGTGAGCTGCTTATACTATTGATGCTCTTTCTGATAGTTTTGGGAATATTAGCCACTTCCCGTTGATCATCTTGAATACTTGTCCATCCATTGTCTTAGTTTTTTCCATCACTTTTGAAGCGCACCTTGGATTTCTTGAGGCTCATCTTCAATTCTTCCGTCAACCATTCTCTGGAATAGCTCATCCACCTGCGGGTATACCATCTGGACCATTGGTAACTGTGATAAGACATCCGCATTTTAGTGAAAAGCCCCCACTCAGTGGACAATCTCATAATAATAAGCCTGGAGCTTAAGTGCCCACCAGGCCAGTCATCCTTCTGGCTCTCTCAAATTGTGAAGCCATTGCAACAAAGAGTGTTCCATCACCACCTTAAAGTGCGTTCCATGAATATACACCCAAAACTGCTTACATGCATAATTGACCACAAGGCATTCACGCTCAGTCACAGTGTAGTTCCTCTCAGCGGCTGAGAGTGTCCAGCTCGCATATGCCACCAGATGTTCATCCCCAAGTTTGTCTACTTGGCTTAATATGGCGCCAATTGCCATCAACAAAGCATCATTTTGAATAATAAACTCCTGATCAAAATTCAGATATTTCAGAATCAGAGAATCTACTAAATACTGATGTAGATCATCAAAGGAGTCCTGAGCCTCTTCATTCCATACAAATCATTTTTTTGGATCCTTCAATAAATGGAATAAGGGCTTGGCTATTCGGGCGAGTATTGAATAAATCTTCTGTAGTATCTGAACATCCCAAGGAACACTTGGATGTCTCGTACACTATTTGGCACAGCCATCCGTTCTATGGCTTCTATCTTTTGGGTTTGCAGCTGCAATCCACTGGAGTTGATTACAAATCCCAGATATTTTAACTCTTTTTTGAAGAAGTGGCACTTCCATGGCTTAACCTTCAGGTTAGCCATGGACAGTCACTTAAATACTTCTTGCAAGTGGCGTAGGTGATCAGCAAACGTCCTACTGAACACGTTTATATTATACAGGTATACCAGGATGCACGACAACTTAAAGTCGCTCAATATCTCATTCATGGCCCTCTGAAACGTTGCAGGCGTATTACATAGACCCTGGGGCATCCTTGTCAGTTGGTATAACCCATTCACGGCAATAATTGCGCATTTTTCCTGGTCTTTCTTTGGAAATTTCAATCTGCCAATATCCCTACATCAGATTCATATGGAGAAATACTTCGCTTCTCCCAATCGATCTAGTACATCATTGATCATTGGTAGGGATATGAATCCTTCTTTGTAATTTTATTCAGCTTTTGGTAGTCAATCACCACCCGATTGGAGCCATCTTTTTTCTTCACAATCAGAATTGGACTCGCCCAGGGACTTGATGACAGCACTAGAAGCCCATTCTTCACTAGTTTGCTGATTTCATCTTCCACTACCGCTTCAGCAGCTTTTGATTGCTGGATCAGTCTCATCCTGATCAGCAAATTTTCCCCGGTGTTGACCTTATGGATCACATTTCTGGAGCATCCCAAATCATGGTCATCCTGAGCAAACACTTCCTGATACTTTTTGAATAGTTTGAGCACCTCCTTTTGCTGGCCTTCTGACAGATCAGTGAGTTGCTCTCGATCAACCAATAGGTTGATGCTTTCAGTTACCCCAGCCAGTAATTTCATCTCGTCAAGAGTCCCAAAATCGTGGAATCTTCTCAATTTGGCTGTTGGGATCATATGAACAAACATGATGATCTAATTCCTCTTGATTACATCGGGTTTTCACTTAAATTCGCCAGGAGAACTTAATTTTCTCCATGGCCCAGCATTATTATCCCAGGAGCCACCCAAGGCTCCACTCTGGACTTCTTCCAGGGGCTTCCAACCTCCCCATACAACAGCTCAGGAATCTTCAATGTCAGCCCCATGTCAACTATCATCTGAAATCCTGGCAGTATGGTCCACTCATTCTTGATCCTCAGTGGAATTCCCCGGTCCTCTAGGATTTCCGCTGTCATTTCACGTCACTTCCTACCAACTAAAGGGTACCAACAATGCTGTCATTGTATATTAGATTGATGAAGTTGTTTCTCTAGTTTCAGTGGAGCTTCACCATCCTTCTGATATACCGATGATAACGTCTGACCCAATATGGTCAACGTATTATCCTTGAAGTGACATTAAACTCCATATTTGCGTAAAAATTCCATTCTGATAAGAATTTCATAGTTTTGGTTGGCCAAAACTATTGCTGGTACAGATACCAACAATGACCCAAATCATAGTGGCAACGCGCTATACACTCCACAGGAGATGGTGGTGTTCAGCCCAGCTGTTCCGTATTCCTTCTTATGTTCCAAGTACAGTGAGATCTTCATCCTCTTTATCAGCTTGGTCAAGACAATATTGATGGGCGCTTTGTGTCAACAATTGCCCTCACCCGCACTCAAATCACTTGTATGTCTATATAAATACACTCAGAGTATTGCAATATAGTGTTTATGAGTGAATAGTGACGTTATTAGCCGAATCAAGTGTGTGATTAATTTGCACTGATAAATCAGGAAACTATTCCTTTATTGCACTGAGGGGGATTGAAAGATTGGCCCCATCTTAAGACTTCAGATAATTTTTCAGGATTCTCAGCGGCTTAAATCTTGTCCACCAGTTGTCAGGCATAAAGCTGGGCAACTTCTTTGATTATCTTGGGGTAGATTCTCTTCGCTCTAGCTCTGGTCATGGCATTTACATCCAAATTGACCACTCATTACAGCTGATCCTGCTTGTCATCTATGAACAGATCACTGATATCAATTTCCTCAGTCATAATGTCAGGAGGAACAGGCTTCTCCGCAGCTTTAGACTGTTCCCCATCTAGGCCATGAGCCCTTTTCCCAATTCCTTGGTGGCTGCTGACTCTTTCACCTGGACCACTTAGATCTGATTCTTTGGCTTCTTACAGTGCACGGCGAAATGCCCTTTCCCACCACATTGGTAGCAGACCTTTTCCTTCTTATTCATCTATCTGAATTCTTTAGTCTTATTCCCTGGCACAGTTTAAAGGTAGTCTCTTTAGCTCCTTCGTTTACCTTTGTGGGATCCAAATTGCATACAGGATTAGATTTGAAGCTTCTATTTGGGGCATTAAATGTCGCTCCCAAAATCTTAAAATTATCTACCAATTGTGAGGTAGTTATTTCCATCATGAACATGGAAGACATCATGTGATGCAAATCATGATAGGTTCGAAGGGCTGCTTGCAAGGCGATTCTGGCATCAAAGTCATCCAGTACTTTTGCTCTGACCAGGATCTGCGACTCCTGGTAAAACCAATCCGTGAAGTTTTCTAGAGACTCATCATTATGGAACTGAATTCCCATAAATTCCTGTTTGCGCTTTGACATGCGCATCAGACTCCCAAACTCTTTCATGATGGCCGCCTTTGCCTCAGCATATGACCAGCTGTCACCCTCCAGGTGAGGTAACATTAAGTTCTGACAGTCAGTGTCTAGGCAATTCATGACCGTCAATGCCTTTTGATGATCCACATAGCCATACATGGTCATGTTGAACATTCAGAAAAACGCTGGGGCGTTATACCAATGGAACATTGGCAATTTCGGCATTGCCTTAAATTCCTCTGAGTTATCTATGACTGATTCTCTCAGTTTGGCCAATCAGTAAACTTGAGGAGTGACTTTGGGCGTCATCTCCAAAAATGGCAGCAAAAGCATGTGGCATGTTCCTTGGGGTATTCGACTTCCCAAGTATCATGCAAGGACTTTTTCTTTGGTATCGCTTGCCATATCTGGCTCATAAGCACATTTGTGAGCTCTAAGTTCCTCAACCTGTTTGATTAGTTGATCTATATCTGCGCCGAAATTTTCAAACAAACGCAATCGACTTCTTGCTCCATTTTCAGGTATAAGACATATCGAATGAGGTCCCCTTCTTTCTTCTTTAATAACTTTACTTTCCCAAGTAACTCGTTCCCAAAACTTGCAACATTATCTATCCCTTCCTCCACATTGGCGACTCGTTCCTCCAAGGCTGCAAATTCCCAATGGTCTGCTGAGTTTAGGGCATTCTGGTTCACAGTGGCTAACTTGGTCCACAGTTTACATAAATCATAATTGTATAACATTCTTATAAATTCTTAACTCAACTACCCCTGTAGTGAGCACCAACTTGTAAAAATTTACTTTAGTGATTATTATTGGCAACAACCCTAGTAACCTTTTTACTGCATGGTTTGGTTTTCTTGTGCACTTTATCACATTGTTTAATATTTTAGAATATCATTTGATAATAGTATGACGACTATTATCCATAGTTGAGTATAGATTCTTATATCTCAGCCCAACGCTCAGCCAGTAAACCAAATTAAATACTTAAGATTTCGTGATTGTAGGGATTTGTTCCCTCATTCTGTCCAACCTGATCTTCGCTGAGATTCCCTGGTGATAGTCTCTTTGGTCAAACACACAATCAGCAGCAATTCCCAATTGTGTCTCCTTCTTCTCTAGATCCCTGCTCAAATCTTTACTCTTTTGTCTAAGAGTCTTCCAATTATCGCACACAGTAATAATATCCTTGAGAAGAACAGCACAATGGAAGCTGATGATAGTTTGCTTCTTAAACTATATACCGGATGAAAACAATAGAACTATATAACTCTGTTCTTGTAGTTACTGTTTTTTATTATAGTGAATCCTAGGGAATTTATAGTGGGGATTTGGTCTTCTAACCATCAATTGACACCTCTTCAATGAAACAGCAGACGTTGCCATTTAATCACCCATCCTCATCTTGGCAGCGATGGTATTCCCCATCCTGGCTAAGATTCTGTTGTTGGACATCCTTGAGACCTAAATGGAAAGAGTCAGAAAACGTGTCCCTAACACATTCCTCTAGATCCAAGTGAACCAACCATATTTGGCTAGCGACCTGCTTAGGTAATGGGACTTCTACCCATTAAATCAGGTCGCTTCACCAACCAATTGATTAGCTAGTTGCAGGTGGCATCACTTGCCTCACAACTTTGCTTTTCATTACCAATCAGTTGGTGATGAAACCTGACAGATCCCAATTGTACACCTGATAGTTAATCACTATCAGATGTCCCTATTTTGTCAGCAACTCCACCCAATGAGATCTTAAATATTCATCCGGATCAATCCCCAATGGATACAACTAGGAGAATATCCCAAAATCCCCTGAACGTAGTTACTCCAAAACTCAGGCTAACCGATTACAATTCACTTCGCCTTAGGGAATTTTTCCCTAGAGATTCCTGGTAATCTAGCAGGCTAGGAATATGGGCAAAAATCCCAACAACTAATAAAGTATCTTCAATTATGAGAAGGTGGACTATCTTCCCCCCACACCAAATTTGACTTAGGACAAACAACGGTACAGTTGGTGAACATAAACTGCCATTTGTATCCAAACACAGCAGAAGATGAGGCTGCTATTAACACCTGATTGGACTATATGCTCAAAAAAGGATGGTGAATAAAGAGACGTCACCAATTGCCTCACCCATTGTTTTTGCCAAGAAGGCCGATGGTTCTCTCCGTCCCTGCTTAGATTATGGTCACCTCAATGAATTTACAGTGAGAGATCTCTACCCTTTAACCATTGAGTAGACCATCAGTCAAGCGTTTGCAAAATCTCATGTGTTTTCCAAGCTTTAATTTGTCATTGCCTTTAACCAAATAAGAGTAATGGAAGTTCAATAATCGCTTACTGCGATTAGTACCTCATGAGCTATCTTTCAGTTCCACGTGATGCCCTTTGGGCTGAAGAATGCCCCAGCCACCTTTCAAAGAATGGTCAATAGTGTGCTGGGCGACCTCCTGTTTACATGCGCGGTCACATATATTGACAACATCTTGGTTCATTCCCCAAATCCTGAACAGCACGCTAAAGAATTAGAAGCGGTCATGGCTGCTTTGCACAAGGCGGTCCTGTTTGTCAAGCCTTCAAAATGCAAATTTTATAAGGAGGAAGTCACCTTCATTGGGAATCTGGGCTTAAAAAATGTTTATAGGATTCTGCCCAACAAGTTATATGCCATCTTTGAGTGGCTGACTCCTACAACCCAGAAATAATTACGGAGCTTCTTGGGTACCATTATTTTCCTAAAGAAATTTTCCCCGGCACTTTCCCAGTTAGCCGTTCCACTCCACCCCAACATGGGTAAAAATGTGCCTTTCTGTTGGACCCCCGAATTCCAGCAGGCGTTTGAATCAATTAAAGAAGTATTATTATCACTCCCTATTCTAAAACACGTGGACCCCTCTAACTGTATATCGTCACTTGTGATGCTTTAGCAGTAGCAGTTGGGGCAGTTCTGCTCCAGGGGCATGATGGTTTAGAACATCCGGTTGCTTACTTCTCTCAGAAATTTTCCTCAACTGAGCAATCATGGGCCATTTACAATAAGGAATTGGCAGCTGTAGCATGGGCGTTGACTCATTGGTGGTACCTGTTACAGGGTGCCCAGCAAGAGTTAACTGTGTTAAAGGACCACCAAGCCTTTTTATATTCCTGAAAACCATAAAAATTGGCACACAGTCAGGCTTGTACTTATTGGGATTTATGCAGTTTCAATTTTAAATACAAGTTTGTAAAAGGTGCATTAAATGTGCTTCCCAACTTCCTTAGCTGCAACCTGGCCCGTTGCCCCATGGACTCAAAGGAAGTGGACTTGATTACTGAGATCCCCACCATGCAAATTCTATCTATTAATCCGCCTGCAGTCGCCTCAGTAGAGTTAGCTCCTGATGCTTCGCTTATTTCATGGGTTTTGGCAGCTCAGATGTCCTGCTCTGAAGGAGTGGAGTCACTCAATCAATTATCCTTCAAACCCACAAACATTCCCTGTATTCCTTGGCGAAGGGTCTCATCTATTTTAGGTCATGGGTTTGGGTTCCTCCTCTTCTTAGAGCCGAGGTGTTTCACACACATCATGATCCTCCCATGATTGGTCATCCGGGCAACAAGAAATGCATTGAATTGATCAAGCGGACTTATAACTGGGAGGGCTTAACTAAGAAAGTTCCAGCCTGGATCTTCGATTACATTACCTGTGCATGAGCCAAGTCAGATCGCTCAGGAAGAAATGGTCTCCTACACCCCTTACAACAGGCGGAGGGTCCATGAACATCGGTGTCCATGGATTTTATTGTTAAACTTCCCTGTTCTAATGGGTATATGGAGGTGATGGTGGTGTTTGATCATTTTACCAAATTCTCCCAATTTATTCCCTGTGCTTCCACGATCATATCAGAAGATACCACTTGCCTCTTTGTACGCCATGTGTTCTCTATGTTTGGTCTCCTAAAGGAGATCATCGGTGACCATGGGCCCCAATTTACAGCACGGTTCTGGAATAAGCTTTTAACAATTTATAAAATCACCCTCTGCCATTCCACTGCATACCATCCCCAGTCTGACGGACAAACTGAGAGGGTTAGCCAAATTTTGGAAAAGCATTTGTGTTGATACGCATCAGCTGCACAAGATACCTGGGCCAATGACCTCCCTTTTGCCCAATATGCCTATAATAAACGGTATTCACTCTTCTACAGGGTTTTATCCCTATGAAGCGATGTTGGGTTATAACCCCTCTTTTTTGGCCAGTCCCTGTCTACATCCAGAGGTTCCTGCTGCCGCAGATCACATTAAGCAAATTTGGTCTATCTAGTTCTTAGTGCAGGAGCACCTCAAAAAGGCGATTGAGGATTATAAATGGTTTTCAGATCACAAACAGCTTCCTGGCCACAATATAGCAGTGGGATCTCACATTATATTAGATACTCGCCATCTGTGGATGCAGGTTTTTTTCCCAGAAGTTTGCAAGCAAGCGTTCAGGTCCCCACCTGGTGGAGAAAGACTTGGGCAATGGTGCTTTCCGGTTAAAACTGCCAGCTCATTAAAAAAAATCCCGTCATCCATGTGTCTCAGTTGTCCCTGTTCAGAGGGATTGTCCCCACTGAACCTGAACCATATGTGATAGAGGATGAAGAAGCCGAGGTAGAAAACATCTTAGTGTCCTGTATCCTGGTGGTCAGTTCAGTATCTTGTCATGTGGAAGGGTTATCTGGCCTATGAAAATAGTTGTGTCAAGGCAGGGATTGCACTATTTGCATGAAACTGGTCGAGGCGTTCCATGAGTCCAACCCGATGCTCCCTGTCCCCCCTCAAAAAAAAGTTGCAACTGTAATGGTGATCAAGTTGTCCATAACTCATAAAATTGTGGCCCTTGTGCAGTTCCTCAGTGGTGATGCCCTTCCTTTGGAAAAAGGAAAGGGTAATGTAAGTCCAGGGGAACGACTCCTGTGCATAGATCGGACACTCTTGATGTTTCATATATAAAAAGGGGCCAAAGAGGGCGGCTGTACCCCTCGTCAACCAGTGCAACCTCGCCCACATGATAGATGAGTTCAGGGTAACAGCCCTCCCTCTTTGATTCTTCCCACAGTAACCTCTCTCACCTCAGTCAAACTTGTCAGCTGGATTAAAAAAATCTGCGCAGAGATCACCAAATCGAAGTTAGAGGTTTTTAAACCAATGGGATCAAAGCTGAACAATCAGAAAATGTATGCCAAAAAAGGGACAAATGTCAAATTACCAGCTGAAATTGCAGATGGTTTCAACTCAGCCCATTAATATGAAAGCTGACGCCAACCCCTCCTGAAATTGTTGGGGATGATTCCCAACGTGCAGATGGTATCTTCAGAAACCATAGCTGACAGTTAAAACCCCTATCCAGAAAATTGGGAGTTGCGGCTGATTTAACTTATTTGACTGAACAAACAACCCAGTGACTTAGCATGGGCATGTTGGGCATCCCAAACCCATTTCCAACCAAGTGGGACCGCCCATATGTGGCGTGGTCCTGGGATTTCCTGTTGCTCATTGAGCCAGATGCCATCACGCTAACTGACGGAAACCCAGTCAAGTCTCAGTTCAGGCATTTAAAGTCAAACTGACAGTGACTTGGCCTGCTACCAAATCCTTTGATGTCAGTTCTAATTGAGATTATCTGCCCCATTTCCCAAAAAATTCGCTGGGTTAGGTGAAATTGAGGGACCTTTTCCTACTTGGACTCACCACAATCAAACACTATCTAATCAGATGCCTTGCATTGAGAATTGTTGGTCAATTTTTCTTCCTTACTTTTCCAATAAAAATCCTTTCCCCAATTTTATTTGTTTATGTTGAAAACCAAACCGCCTTTTCCGCCTGCATTACAATACCCCTCAGAGTTTATGGCCATGTTATCTGGTATTTCACTAGGTGTCTAGATGCGATTATTGCTATTGACTTTTCTTTCTTGTTGCAAATACTTTTGCAACCTATTCAATTCAAGACTAAATCTAGTTTGATAATCTCACAGAGGAGATTAGTTTGCGCCCATGTCTGGGAGCAGTTGGGCAAGCAAGGCAAGAGGAGCAGGCGGAAGGCCTGCGGCCTCTAACATTTGAAAACGCCCCGGAGAATCTGGCGGAATAGATAAAAATCTCAAAAAACTGGCGGTCACAATTTACCCAGAGATACTCGCGTGGCAAGCACAATGCAACCAGTACATCAACACGCCACACTCTCAGCCACTTTCGTCGATGGAATTTGGAGTCTGTGTGTATCTGGACATCAAAAAACAGCCTTATGGGAAAAATTTTGTGAAGATGTACACAAAATTTTCCTGACCGCGGTGTACGTTGCACCTCACTCCATGTCACGCGGTTGGCTGGACCTAGGTTTCAAAAGCAAAATAGCAGCAGATGAGGCTGCAGCAGTGTGCATAGTGGTCGACCTCCCCGAAGGGCAATGGGTCATTGAAACCAAATGCACCAGATGGACAAAATCAAACCAAATTTTCCTCACGTTTGACTTTTTGCCTACTATGGTAAAATGTGACATTTTGGAGCAACACCTGAAAGATGGTCTCGTCATATACAGCGAAATACAATCTTTTGAAATGCAACGTTTCACAATGATGCCACACCTGTGCACTGGCAAAGCCATCGCAGTTCTGACCCCAACTGAGGAGATCGTGAAGGACCTAACCCAGATCCCGCACTCCACCTTTATTGACATCGCAGGGCATACCACCCACCCATTCTGGGTAACTGTGGACAGTGCGCCCCACATTTGCACCCACTGTGACGCGTTCAGCCTTAAGGCGCACGCATGCCCCATCAAGGAGGGCGTCACATTCCAAGAGCACCCCTCGGCGGCCATGGCCAGCGGAGAGGCGCACTATGAACCAACTGCAAGCACCAAGGAGGCTTTCCCGTGGGGAGCACAAGGCTGCTACTTATTGGTAAAGCCCATCTCCCCGCAGGAGTGGAAGAAGGCCAAGCAGGCCTGTAGGGCTGTGGCCAAGGAAGCGGCCAAGGCCACCACCACCATCCCACACTCACAACGCCAGGAGGACATGGAGACCTTTGCGGCAGAAGTGACTCAGGAATCCATCACCCAATCAGATTGGGAGGCCCATGCTGAGCGGGCCACTCAATCCAAGGATCCAATGGGAGATTCAATATCACCCAATCGCTGCACCCAAGCTCCGGTTGAAACTGACTTGGGACCTATCCCAACTGAAAATTTTTTTTTGCCCCACTCAATGGTGCACCGAACTTATCCACACCACAAAAAAATTTGTCCGACGTCAGGAAAACAAAAAGCGAAGGCCAAAGCCAACGCGACTCTTTCCAAGAAAATTAACAAAAATCCCAATAGCATTGCCGCTAACACCCATGCTGCTGTGAAAGCCCGTGGGGACCTTGAAGAGGCTGGTGGGCCCGGGGGCCCACCCCCTCGCACCTAAGGTGCGATGGGGGAAACCTTCACTCTAGGGATGCTGAATATCGCTGGACTCAAGGCCTCCCCGTCCCAGGCTAGGAACCTGAGTTTTTTACAACACAATTTACCCGTGGATATCCTGGCCATCCAGGAGTCCCACTATCCACGAGGTTCTGAGGAAGCTTGGAAAACAATGCTCCTCCCATCCCTATCCTTTTGGTCGAAGCACTGTGGGGTGCTAATTCAGAAAATAATTTTTTTAAATTTACATCCTCAGAAACATTCCTAAATGGCCGAGTGCTCATCATCACCTTCTTATGGGCCAATGTTGCACATGCAATTGTCAACATCTACGCCCCAAACAGTGCACATGAGCGTCACGAATTTTTCTCATTGGTCAAATTACTCCCGCTACCCCCTGATTCTTTCCTAGTTGGTGACATGAACTGTTGGCTAACCTCACCAACTTCTTGTGGCTGCCCTCACCCCACGCCCCACAGGGTCACATAGAACTACGCGCTCTAAAAGCCACCCTTGGGTCTATGGATGCACTGCCGTGACATGCCCCACTGCTCAAAAACATGACGTGTCCCCAAATCCACAATGGCCAATTAAGGTCCATGACCCGCATCAACCTTATTCTAATGCTGGCGAAATTTTAACCCCACATCTCCCACTTCAAAACAATAAAAATGGATTTTTTGACCACCGACTGGTCTCAATAACATACCACTTACCCATCACAGTTGCAAAGGCCCCACATTGGTGCAAAATCCGCCCCCCAAGCTCGCGTCGCCAGGATTTTCCATGTGGGTGGAAGAGGCAACTTTGGCGAAATCGTTTGTTGCACTGTTTTGTGCAGACCCCATTTCCACATGGGCAACTTTCAAAGAGGACACCATCTGCCACTATCGCCATCTCTCCTCCAGATGCTCACGAGCCACATCGGTGGTTATCTCGCGCACTCTGGCGGAATTGGCCCACTTGGAGTCCAACATTCCAGCCACAGGATACAGCCCTGCATGGGGCCAGAAGTGGGCGGAGGCAGCCGCCCACCTCAACGCACTTGAAAGGCAACACAAACATCAGGTTTGTGTACAATAAGGGCCACATGCATCACTAAAGGTGACAGGTGCACCGCATACTTCTTTAAAAAAATTTTCGCACCACGCCAGAGCATGGCCTGCACACAGGTGCGAAGATTGGATAATTCCATTGTGGACACACCGGCCAAAGTGGCAATCGAAATGCAAAAATATTACTCTGAGTTATACCGAGCTGAACCAATTCAGCCAGCCAAAATGGCATAATTTCTCGACTGAGCTCATATCTGCACCGTTCTCCAATACCTGGAAATAATAAATTTAATTACTCTGAACGAATTATGGACAGCCATTTGTGGTGCGCCAAACCAGAAATGCCCAGGCCCAGATGGCATTCCATATGAGTTCTACAAAAAATATTTCAAATATATACTCCCATTGCTGCTAGCCTCACTTAACCAAAGCCTGTTAGAAACGCGCCTCCTACCAGGAGGACATGAGGCCTTTACTGTCACACTCTTCAAGAAAGGGGACAAGCTTGACTTAGCCAACTGGCGCCCCATTTCTCTAACAAACACAGACACCAAAATTTTAATAAAAATTATGGCTAACCAATTAGGGACTGCAGCATCTGCCACCATCTCCCAGAACAATTTGGTTTCATCCCCAGAAGGTCGATTTGGGATAACGTGCACTCTGTGGCTAATGTATGTCAGTCCACAGCCTCTGGGGCACTTGTATTCTTGGACCAACAAAAGGCCTATGATAGAGTAAACTGGGAATACCTTAGGGCCTGCCTCCAGCAATTCCGCTTACCCCCCGCTTCATAAACTGGGTGATGCTGCTCACGGAATCTGCGACAATGGCAGTGCATGGCCCAGGCTTCACAACGGAAGTAGTCCGCCCTCAAAGGGGCCTGCGACAAGGGGACCCCCTCAGCCCAATCTTATACAACTTCAGCCTTAACCCACTACTGCGAAATGTGAATGCCCAACTCACTGGGGTCCATGTGCCAGGCCAAACCCCAGTCAAGATGATGGCATTTGCAGATGATTGCGTGGTGGGGGTGTCTAATAACAAAGATGCACGCGCGCTTGAAGCCCTCATCCAGGAATATTCCCGGGTAAGCAACGCGGCACTGAACGCCTCCAAAACTGAAATCATCTTCCTTGGTCAGTTTCAGAACTGCTGGGCTCCAGAAATTAGTTCCCAACCCAGCCCATCTGCTCGCCCACGTCCACGCCTTACTAACTCAACACACACCGCTCCACTGGTGCTCCCCTTCGTGCCACGTCCTACCATAGGACCGGTGCGCCATCTAGGCGTGTGGATGGAGGCAGGCGAATATGCGTCAGCAGTAATGGAGTGCCATATACTGGACAACGTGACGAAGAGAATCGCCTCTCTTAGAGCCCACCCTACTACCCTCACTGGCAGGTTTGTTCTTGCCAACTCTATGCTCCTCTCCAAAGTCTGGTTTGGAGCCCACGCCATCCCCTTCTCCCCAAGCTTCTTCAAATCCCTGTATGCTTTGCTGCAAGGATGGCTTTGGTCAGGCCGCCCTCCACCAGTACGGCTAGAGGTCATGTTTGGCCCTCATCATCAAGGTGGCATGGGCCTGCTTGACTTCAAAGCCCATGCCGCCAAGATCCTGGGCACCTGGATCGCGGCCGTCACCGCTCCTACACTCCCATCCCAACACTGGTCCCGCGCAGCCTGCTCCAACTTCTCCTGAGACTTGGGCCTCAACAATCCATCAAACCCCCACTCCCTGATGAAATACCTCGCATCATACACATCGGCCACAGGTCCTCACAGGACTAAAACCCACTACAAACGAATTCTCCTCTCCATGCAGAGCGCTGAGTGGAGAATTCGTATTAGTGGACATACAACCCAAAGAGGCCGCCCATCTCCTCAGTTCACACAAGAGGTACAGGGGCTACCCATCCATGATGGCGTGATCCTCATTCGACCCCAAGTCCTATCCAGGGTGGAATACCTGGACATGATGGACATCCCTTATTCCACTGAGACCCAAAAGACTATCTGGAAATATGCACACCATCCTCTGTTGCAGCCTTAAGTCCGCTCCCATGTGTGGCGCTGCCTGAGGCGGGTGTATCGTACAGCTGAGCGCTCTAACGCTTTACACTCATCCTGTGTCGTGTGTGGCCAGTATGGAACGCTGTTCCACCGCCTGGAGAAGTGCCCCACCTCTAAAGTGATATGGCGCGAAGTCCAACGTCTGCTGGGCAAGGATCAAACGCATCCCTTCAGTTTGTCAAGAGATATGTTTGCTTCATCAATGGCCTCCCCCTTCCACCCTCCCTCCATGCTCTGGTGGTTGCAATCGCCATGTGGACTATCCGCACGATTTTCTTGGATGCCATCGCTGGCTCCATCCCCACCCTCCCAGAAGCTGTCCACAGATTCCACTCTCATTTGGTGGACCACTTTCAAGCGTGGATGTTTGGATATCTCCCACTGCGTCACCGACAGCTGGTCTCCTCCTGGTTCCCAGTCTGGTTCATCAAATCAGACCCCTTCCTCCACACGTGCTCAATAGTGGCTACGGCCCCTTCACACGTTCCCTCCTCCTCCCCATAAGTGGCATTCCCGCTGGCAACAAGAGATAGCATCGCTTCTCTGGGGTGCCTCCCCTGGTACTAAGTTTATCTTTCCTGAGTCATATTCGGAAGTGTCCATCCCATGGTCAGCCTTCCCCGCAATAAATTTAAATTTAAATTTAGATGCGATTATTGCTCATATGCAATTATTGATGGTACCCCTTTTTAGTTCCATAACCGTAGTACAAGCATCATTGCCTCTAGCATTCTGGTTTGCTGTTTAGGTGCTTCAGCACTCAGTCTGGCAGGCCAGTCTAAATTTAACTTGCTGTTTTCCTGACAGTATTGTTGCAGGTGCATGATGGTTTGGAACACCTGGTTGCTTATTTTTCCTGAATTTAACTTTGTATGTTCAGCCCTAGGCCATTTATTATAAGGTGCTGGCCGCCATAGCGTGGTCTTTTACCAACTGGTGGTACCTTCTGCAGGGCGCGTAGCATGAGGGGACCATCCAGATGGATAATCAGGATCTTATGTATTTCAGGAAACCGCAGAAGTTGCACATTGTCAGGCCATATATATCATGACCTCTTTAGTTTTAAGTTTAAATATGAGTTCATGAATGGGACGTTGAATATCCTTCCCAACTTTTTGATTTGCAACCCTGCGTCAAGTCAAACAAATTGATGAGCAGGAGTTTCTCAAAGTATTTACTCTGACCCAAATTTTAACTATTGCTCATTCTGCAACTTTGGTGGTGGATTGGGCTCTGGATAAGCCTCTGGTCTCTAGAGTATTAGTGGCCAAACGGCTTGCCCAGAGGTATTGGAGTTGTTGGACCAACTGTCACTTTTGACACATAAGTGGTCCCACTATTCCTTGGTGGAAGGGAATATCAATTTTGGTTGAGGCAGTGGGTGCCCCCACCTCTGCGACGTAGTTATTTGGGAGTACCATGACTCCCCTGCAGTGGGGCATCCAGAGAATAAGAAATTATTGGATTTGGTTTGGTGGACATATAACTGTCCGGGAATTTCCAAGGATATTCCAGCATTGATCACAAACTGCGTGACATGCACATGGGCCAAGTCAGATAGATCAGGTAAGAATGGTTTCCTTCATCCTCTGAAGCAGGTGGAGGGCTCATGGACCTCAGTGTCTGTTGATTTTATTGTTGAGCTTCCCAGATAATGGATTTACCACTTTTATGGTGGTCGTGCACCACTATACCAAATTCACACTATTTATCTCTTGTTCCTCTGACATCACATTAGAAGAGATGGCTCAGCTCTTCATGCGGAATGTGTTTTCATTTTTTAGTTGCCACAAGAGATCATAGTGACTGTGAGTTACAGTTTATGGCACAATTTTGGAATGAACTCCTGGAAATATTGATATAACGCCATTCCACTTAACTGCTTATTATCCTCAGTCAGATGGTCAAACGGAATGGGTTAACCAGATTCTTATGCAGTACCTTTTCTTTTATGCCATGGCCACGCAAGACACCTGGGAGGATGAACATCCCTTAGCTCAACTTATGTATAATAATGGTACTCATGCATCCACTGGTTTCTCGCTGTATGAGGTCATTCTGAGGTACAACCCCTCATTTTCTGTGGACCCATATCTTCAGCCTGAGGTTCCATACGTGCAGATTACGCGCACCACATCCAGAGCACCCAGTACTTGGTTTGGGACATTTGACCAAGGTCATCAGTGATTAAAAGCAGTCCACAGACCAAAAACATCTACCAGCACATAAAATTGTGGTGGGGTCCTCCTTCATGTTATACATGCAGAACCTGCAGATGCAGGTGCCCTCCCATTTTGTTGCAAGCAAGCTTTCTGGTCCCCATGTGGTGGAGAAATATTTGGGCAATGGGGTATTTTAGTTGACGCTCTCAGCCCATTGGAATCACACCCCATTTTCCACATATTGCAGTTGACTCCATTAAAGAGGAAGATCCTAGGTTTAGAGCCTATCATAGTTGAAGGATTGAAGGAGGCCGAGGTAGAAGCAATCTTGTCTTCCCACCGATCACACCATTCAGTCCAATATCCTGTCTCCTAAATGGGGTCCCTGGCATATGAAAAAGTTGGGTCAGAGCATAAGACTGCGCTAGTTGTGGCGAGTTAGTGGAGGCCTTTTACGCTTTGTACCCTGAGGCTCGCTGTCCCCCCTGAAGGTCGCCAAGCATTGGCTATTAAGCTGCTGAAGGCCCATAACGTCGCGCCCACCCAAGTCCCTAATGGCAGTGCTACCCTATTCATAGAGGAATGATAATGTAAGTCTGTGGGACCACCTCATGTGCCTTAATCCTGCAGAAGTTCCATTTCACACTAAAAAAGGGGTAAAGAAGGCGGTCATACCCCTTGTAATACAGGGCGATTTGGCTCATGTGCTGGACAAGAGGTGAGTAATGGCGTAACCTCTAAAGGTTGTTACCTTACCCTTTCTTACCATGCAAGTGCTTCTCCAGCAGATCAGGGGTGTGTGGAGGTGGCAGCGGTGAGAGGATGTCACCATAAGGAATGTGGGGAGCACCCAACCCCAATAACAAACACAGGTTCATCCAAAGAGGTGAAAAATAAAAATATTCGAGGGGTCCAACTCCAGTGAGGTCAAGGACAACAAATACCTTTAATATCCAATGTGACTGTGCCTATTCAGCCTAGCCATATGTGCAAACAGTTGCCCATCAAATAAAGTGTCGCCAATCTTCCAAGTAGAATTTTGATGGTAGGAAAAATTTAAGTGGCGAAAATGGAGCGAGAGTCAGAGCCAGAAGAAGGTCAATTCAGTGCCAAGTTAGTTGTGAAATCTTTTCATATAATAGTAGTGCCCAACTTAAGAGGGGGGTCCTCCATGCATCTTAATTGTGAAATCTTGTTCCTCCAAAATTAGTTGAGATTGCAATACCCTTGTTCATACATCCCAGTTTCCCTAAGCCTTTGGTACTTAAAATAACTGTCCCTCAAAGGTACAGAAGTCAGTCAATTCTCAATTTTTTAACAAAAAAATAAATTCCTTTTTTAACCTAAAATTCCAGTTATAAAAACTTTACTACATTCTGTCACGGATGCTACTAGGACCATGTTTCCAGGGTTGTGCAACGACTGGGCCCTAGTGGCCATTACATGATGTTGCTATCTCCTATCTCAAATGAGGTTATCAAGTAAGTGGCTTGTTGGGCATCTCCTCACTTGTGGACGCCTCTCTGGCATCAAGCTGTACCATTATTTTGGAGAGCATCTCTCCCCGCTGGGTGAGATTCTGCACCTTCACCGCTAAAAAAACTAGTGACGCCTCAGTGCATCTATGGCCCTCTGTAGGTCCAAAAAGTTTACTGCGTGGAATCTTCTTCCACCGGAGCAGCCACAATTTGGTCACAGTAGAAATGATTTGATAGAGGTCATGAGTCGCCGCTCCCTCATCACTTTGCTCCCACTGCTACCAGGTTGGAAGGTAATGCCCATCGCATTCTGGGTTGCTTTCTGGGTGCTCATGCACCACAACTGGCAGGTCATTCTCAATTTTTTTATCAAAATTATGAACACTTGGTCTGAGCTATCTTTTTAGAATTGGGCATCATTTTTATTTTGCATCCATGATTTGCCATGAAATGTGTCATTTTGTTTGAGGAGATAAGAATTAATATAACTGAATTTAGGCTTGTGGGAGCTACTTGACCCCTTCATCAAGTTGTGAGTTAACATAAGCTCTCAGGTATTGCTCCAATACCTGACTGACTCTTTCTGTTTGGCCATTTATCTGGGAAAGAATATTATTTGACAGCTATAATTTAAAGACAATAAGTTCTTTAAGTTCTCCTTAACAACTTGGAGGTAAACTGAGTTCCACGGGATGAGGTAATATTTATAGGTCAATTATGGTAGGGGTAGATGAATTTAAAAAGAGGTTGGAAATCTCTTCTGCTGAAAGCAATCTTGAACAAGGAGTAAATTCCACAGCCTTGGTTAAGCAGTCCAACAATACCCATAGTGTGGTAAATCCCTTGCTCTACAGAGGCCTAAAATAAAACTGATGGATATACTCCGCCAAGGACCTTCTAGAATGGAAAGGGTTGGAGTTTCAAATAAGGCTTCTGTGTGTAGACTTTATTCCATGAGCATTGTTGACATGCTTAATGGAACTCTTGATGCTGTTGGTCATACTTGGCCAACAGTATACTGATTAATTTTAGTTAGGTTTTCATAACTTCCTCATGTCCAGCTGCTGGAAGGTCATGATAGTACTGAGCTAATTCTTACTGCATTTAATATTATGTTACCCTCAATATAAATCTAGATGACCAGCCCTCCAGTTGGATTGTGAGAAATACCCTCACAGGAGTAAAATAAGCCCAAGTTCTCCGTAGAGCCCCTTTCCCAGATCACGACCTAGCTCATGGTAAATGAATAATGGGTTACTGCTATGGACCCCAAGTATCCTCCTTCTCTTCCCCATTTTCTCTTCTAATTTGGTAAAAAATGATTGAAGGGGTGTGGTGGGAGTTGATTTAGTCTAGTGCCTCTGTTAGGACCCTAGGACCCACCCCAATTATGGACTGAGCACTGACAATACTCAATAAATCGCCAAATACCCCAGCTAAGCCCAAGTAATCTTAGTAAGCCAAATTGGGCTAAATATACTAGTAAATAGTTATGAATCAAACTTGCATATTGCTCAAATCATAATAATGTTAATCAATTTAGTTTACTTAATACTTTGTTTCTCATGAAACTGGTAACAATGGCTCACCAGTCTGAAAGAACCTTTATAAAAATTGGTAAATTCAATTTGGATTACTCTCTGATCTAGAGAAGTGCTTGTTAGATTTTGATAGTTGATCAAAAATAACTCTTTGAGAAAGCAATCAATGATGATAGAACACTCACATTGATAGATTTTTTATCCTTCCCAATTCATCTTCATAATCTGTTAAATTAGATTTACATTAAAACCGCCTTGATTGCATTTAAACATCCCAAATTATTGTAGCTATTATAGCTATGATATAATATTGTCATGGCTAATTATGGTACCCACTTGGGTGAATCAAGTGGATTTATGCCATAGACTTAATTGCACTTTTGAATTTAATACAATTAAAAATAAAGAATATTGAGCTTTATGTATGTCAATCTTTATAATTGGCATGATAGTATTAGCACAAAGATGGCCCAATTAGGGAGTACCTAAAACTATTAGGAGGCCTGCCTTTTTACTGATTAGGGGTGCGTCATTTTTCAATTTCTTATTTTCTTTTCCCCAATTTATTGTATTTTTAAGCTGTATTTTGAAACACAATCATGCTGGTAAAAAATCAACACCGCAGAGGTGCTAATATTATGCCTAAAATCCTCCCAATTACAAGAGTAGTAGTGCCTTTAATTGGGCTGAAATGATTTTATCTTGTAAATTAAGGCCGAATTAACTCAGGAATCTTTAATAACCACAGCCATAATCCATAGAGGATTGGCATGGCTTCAATAAACTCATCTAATAGATAAGTATGACCAGGAGATGATATAGAGGTATAATACCGGCGCTTGGCCTTGAAATAGCATAATCATTTTACTATGTCATCTTTTCCATCATATATCAGATTATTTTATATCATCTTCTATTGATTCTATACTCATATTAAGAAGTGTAGACAAGCGTTAAGGGGAGCTTGTCATTAATATCTGCGTCAGGAGAGTTCCAGATTAGTGAGGAAAAATACCCAGTAGAGAACAGAAGAGTCCATTTATATTGGTTAGTTTTGTGAGCCTCAGAATGGTTAGGAAACACCTTAAGGCACGTAGCTAGAATTGAGGATAAATTAGCCAATTTTTTTTAAAAAAAGAAGCAGAAATATTCAATAAGAGTAGATTATTAAAACTTAACAATGCGATCAAAATTTTTTATATGATCTAAACCTATTGAAGCCTCTCCCTAACTTACTGCACTCTTTACGACCTACCCAATAAGAGCAAAACAAAGAGGTGCAGGAGCAGCCCAGTTCCTAACCTATTATTATTCTCCCTGACCCTATTATAAAGGTAACCATTCTACTTAGGGTAAGTTGCCAGTTTAGTTCACACTTTTTTTCCTTCCAATAAACCAACCTTTCATAGTTCTTTTATGCTGAAACTTGCCTCTACATCTGAATTTTATTTTCTCCAACTTCATCTGGCAATGCATGCCGCCATCCAAAATAGCATCAAATTTATAGAGTGCGAATTATAACATAAGCCTGTGATAGTTCTGTTTTATAAATTTTATTGATTGGTTCCTATGTATGTTTGTGCGCTGAATCCAAAAATGACCTTAGTTTCTTTCCATCAAGTCTGAATTTTTTGCAAATTGCAATTTGCCAAATGTAGTATATGTCAAAAAGTATCACAAATTTGAGACTTAATGACATAGTAAAATAGGCTTGCTTCAATAACACATATTATTTTGCAGCTTATAGTAGACATAATATAATAGAATATAGAAATATAGAAATATAGAAAATAAAAATTCATGATTTTAGTTGTTGTGTCAATGTCTTTTTGGACCAGCCATGCTATGCTTCAGGCTTTTCCATGCATGTGCTCTTCTGGGATCATCTCAGTGCAACATCCAGCAATAGTCCACCATTATTATAGTATTCCATATTCATTGTAACGCTTTTCCATTTCTTTAATGTCCTGATGTAATCTCTCACCCATCTCTTCACTAACAGCAACCAAATTCTCAGAAAAGTAGTCCAAATGTGAATGTGGGAAATGAACCTCAAACTCATGGAACAGCCTAAATTTTGGTACTTCTGCAGCATAGTCTCAACAATAGACTTGAAACTTAGATCCTTCTTGTTGCCCAAAAACTTGGTTACTATACCTTTAAAGATAACCCAGGCTTATTTTTCAGCAACTTCCGTTTCTTTTTCAGAATTTTCATCTTTGCAAAATTTTCTAATGTCTGGACCCATAAAGACACCCTCTTTTAATTTTGCAGTTGACAAGGCTGAAAATTTGTTACAAATGTACTGGAAAAGTTTACCATAAGTTGGTAAGGCTTTCAAAAATTTCTTCAACAAGCCTAATTTAGTAAGTAGAGGTGGAAGGAGAACTTTTGTTGACTTGATGAAAGTTTTTGAAGCAAATTTTTACTCCAGGTTCCAGTGAAGCTTTTTGTGGCCAATCTTTCTGTTTTAATGATTTTCCCCGTCTCTGCTATCCCACTCACATAAAAAAAGAGTAAACTTTGTGTACACACCTTAAGTCCAACGATCATTGATATTACTTTTAGATCATTACACTATATGCACTTATGATCTTTGTACTTAAATTTCTGGAAAACAAATTTCAAAATATTGTATCATTTTTTTAAGTGTACATAATGCCCTATGGGTATTGACGCATACCTGTTTTCTTTGTGAAGCAGGACAACTTTAAGGCTTCATTTTAACAATTCTTAATAAATAGTCTCCATTCAGTGCTTTCATATGAAATGTTGAATGTTTTAAACAGTCCAAACAATCATCGCAGAATATTAAAACTCCTTCTTCCAAGAGGTATGGAATAAAATCGATTTCTCTGTACCTGAGCAGGAAAACGAAGCACCAGCTGCAAGCAAATGCTTATCTTTAAGCTGTGAACCAAGCAATTTTGAAGCCTCTTTGGTTCAATGTAAGTTGCAAATTAGAAACATTTTTGTTCAGTTTGTGTAAATGGTTGTGAAAATAATTTCCAGGTTTGTACTCCTCTTTGTCATCTTTGTTTTCTTCACTTATTTCAATTTATGAATTATCAACTTCAGTAAATGTTATGGTTGCATAGGCACCGGTACATCTGGATCATGTGGGACAGGATGTAAAGCTGATGGCAGATTTAGATAGACGATGTTCTTTTTATACTTTACATTGAAACTGAGAACAAAGGTTGAACAAAAGTAACAATAATCACCATGATTTTGATGCTCTCACCAGACCATCAGAATGTCAAATCTGAAAGCATGTTGTTCACCATTTGGCCACCATCTCAGTCCTTCAACATATGTATAGCAAACATAGTGGGGTGCCCAAGTTTTGTATTGATCTCCTAGTTTTACACCAAAATATGCAAGATACACTTGCCGCACAAATGATGTTATATGTCTTTTTTGCCTTGACACCATTAACTCACCACAAATGTAACAAAAGAAATCTGAAGATATTTTAGAGCCTCTTGACGCCATTTTAAACACTATATTTGCTTTTTAGCGTATATTCGCTGACACAAACACTTTTGATTGTGGAGTATACATACCAATAGTTGCTCCAACACTGGCAGTTGAGATTTAAAACACATTTAATGATAGAGTGCTGCCATCTGCCATTTTATGATGTCAACAGTTCGTTTTCGTCACAAACTGACAGATGGCAGCATTACTTATATATTTAGATCTGTCAGTACATCTTATATTTGTGATTTTTCAATATATAACTCATTTGGCTGGCCCAAAAAGACATTGACACAATAACTAAAATTGTGAGTTTTTTATTTTCTATATCTCTATATTTCTATATTCTATTATTTTATGTCTTACATAAGCTGTAAAATAATACGTTTTATATGAAGCAAACTTATTTCACTATGTCATTAAGTCTCATATTTGTGATATTTTTTGACATATACTACATTTGTCAAATTGCAATTTGCAAAAATTCTGACGTGATGGAAAGAAACTAAGGTCATTTTTGGATTCAGCGCACAAACATACATAGGATTTATCATAAAAACTTGAAAACATGATTCAACCGAAAAAATGCAGGCCTGTGTAATCCATTGATCCAAAGTCCTATGCGCCATAACTTAGTTAGATACTGTTTGTTTTTGATTCTGTTTACAAATCTATCATGAATGCCATTACACCTGCAACATTGATATGCTCTGTCAATCTTCCACTAATTTGCATAATCCTCCTGACTTCTTTCCCATACTCCTTTGATAGTTTTTATGTGATTTCCAACATCTGCAAAACTCTTAGGGGTTGGCACCCTCCCTGCCTCTCCTGCCCTTGGGTTGCCCAATAAGACCTGCAGTTATTCCAAAGGCATCCTTCTGGCTTTTTATGGAGCCTTTGATATATTATCAAACAGACCTACTCCTCATTTAACCCCTAGAAGATCCCACAACCAAGTCTTTAGGTCAACAGAGCCCTTGGCATTTTGTGTCATCCGATGAGTAATGTCACACTCAGAGTGCATGGACAGTCTTCTACCAATTAGCTGCAACCATGACATATAAGACGTCATGAAACAATGCTTGATCCTTAACTACAAGTGCATGGGAAAGGCATGGGATATAAACTCCCTTTACTCATTATTGCTATAAGAAATCCTTCTTCTATAATTGATTTTCTTGTGGTTCTAGATGGGAATCTAAATGTTGTTTTGCCAGGAAAGCAAAAAAAATGATATAGCTCAATAGCTTGATATGTGTTGTTTTCTTAATATCCTGAGATTCTTCTCCACAGTTACTACATCAAAATAATGAATCTGGGCAGTGTTGAATCTCCCAGGATGGTATCTGTTGTAAAAGCCATATTTGGATAACTCCATATCCAAACATGCTGTTGGAATTCAGGCTTTTGATTTCACTAGTGATGGTTGTACCTGAATTTTGACAACGTTTTGCAAGAGAGGTAATACTCTCAACTGCGGGAATAAATGATTTTAGGGGAGATTTTATACCACTTATAATGAAATATCAGAATATTATAAATACTAAAACAGAATTATTTTATAAGTTCAATTGTTTGTGATACCTAAGGGGCCAAGAAGAGAACCCTGTTAATGTCTTGTTGATTTGTATCATTTGTGTCGAGGCTTGAAGTTTGGAGTAGGCTAGGACTGTCCAAATTAGGGAATATGGGGATCTGACCTATCGAAGCTTTTAAGATTCACCTCACTTTGATGGAACGGCTAAGGGAAGGCGATTGCAGGTAGGATAAATCCATGAGGTAAGGTTTTAATATAAGTTACCCAATCATTGGGCAGGAAAATATTTGCACCTTATGGGACCCCCTCCAACCCTATAAAAGGGGCCAGTCTCCATGGTGTAGAATAACCTAAATTAGTTGTAAGATGGGGAGGGACCTCCACATGACTTTCTTGATTCTGCCAACATTTTATAGTAACTCTGATACCCAAACTCATGCTATTTGACCGAGAAGTTTAATAAAGTATTAACCCAATTCAAGGGGTTCCACTTTGGGTTGGCCAGGATCTTTTGGTAGATTTCATTGTTATTTTTATCCAAAACGCTCTTTTTTTTAGTACTAGATTATCCAAAACGCTCTTCTCAAAAAATTAGACTTGCAATTGTCTGACACATGAATGCCTTAAAATAGATATACGGCTCTCTGCAAATTAAAAGATGTTTGCATGATATGTATTTTTGATTATTAAAAAGCAGTCATCCCCTTAAGGTATCTACGCCAGTGTTCCAAAGCTTTGACTATCTCATTAAGATCATTGTATTAGATCTAGTAATTCTTCACAGCGTCCAAGACTTTCTAGTAGGTAAGGCCACAGAGTGGATTCGCTTATATTTCCCTTCAAAAAGCAGGACTTTTACATATGCAAAATCCAAGTTTCTGATTTGATAACAAACTTCTTGGTACGATCAGGTATGGTTAGAATTGGTGGACTTGTAAAAGCTTTTTTGAGCGTATCAAGAGAATTATGAGATTTGTAATTCAGACAAAGGGAACAAATTCTGATGCCAGGTGGGAAGGCAAGGCAATAGTGGAGAAATTCTTTGCAAAATTTCTGAAAAGTTTGCTAATTCCATAAAATGATCAGAGGTTGGTATGATATCTGGGGTTGAGTCTGACTTAAAATATACATCACTTTTTTGAATAAAACATAATTCTGCCCTCCTTGATAATATATTCTAGAAATCCAAACTTTAAAAGCCTCACAATTCCCAGTTTAGCATGCAGATTATAGGTACAAAGACAGTCAAGCACAGACTTCACATGTTGGGTGTGTGAACCCATGCCATGTGAGTAAACTAGTATATCATCCAGATATACAAAAAGGAATCATCTAACATAGAAAGATGCCCCAGTCTTTCAGGAAGATATCAAGTTAATTTTAGACTGACCTGCCAATTTAAGTGCCAAAGCACCCAAATAACAAGTCCAAATGCCATTGGCAATGCTACTTGCATTTCTGTTATGAAACCAGGAAGGAATTTCATCACAGAACACCCATGAGCCACAGTTGTGTATAGAAACCTAGCAAATAATTAAGTAAACACGACCATAGGTTCCATGAGTTGTTGATCTATATGCGGGAAGAATGGTGTATATTAGAACATGATAAAAAATGGAATTGGGTAAAGAGATTCTTTATATAAAAGTTAAATAAAGAAAATTGACCAACAATTTCCTCAGTACGATGCAACTGGTTAAATAGTGTTCAATTTGATAGCTTGTCAAAGCAGGGATTGGGTCCCTTAGATTTCAACCTAGCCTTTCGCAAATTTTTGAGGGAGGGGGAAATAATGACTTAAATTTGAACTGACATAAAAGGAATTGGTGGCAGACTAAGACGCTATCAGTTTGGCTGTAAATGGCTGATAGGAGGATTTACTATAGTTGCAACAGATGATGTGACAGCATTTGGCCCGATGGGCAATGGGAATCCTCAGGGCCACCCCACATTAGGGCTGTCCACGCGGTCAGAAACAGGTTTGGGATAACCAACCCACCCATGCCTGGTTGCTGAGGCGTTCATTTGGCCAAGCGTGATTCCTTGAGTGATGATCCTAATTTTTGCAATGAGGGTTTTGAAATATTGGCAACTATCCCCAATAGTGATACATGCCCGTTGGGGACAAAAACCAACAATTTTAAGAGAAGTTTAGGATCAGCAACCCTACTGCTCAATGGCTCAATGCCATTGGCGATTTTGACCAAGGATTCAATGCTTGTCCCTCCTGACAATTAGCTACTTTCCCATCAGACCTTATTTTCATAGATTTTGGACATTTTGGCAATATTTTATTAATTTCCGCACAGATTTTCTTGATTCAGAAACCAATTTAGAGATAGCAAGTGCTGGAACTGGGGGAGTAAACTTCAGAGAGAAAGCTGTTACCCAGTGCTCATCTACCACATGGGCCAGGTCGCCCTGGGTGACAAGGGGTACAGCCGCACTCTTAGGACCCTTTTTTAGGAAAAGGGAAAACTGCTCGGTCCATGCAGAGGGGACGTTCCACTGTACTTACACAGTCATTAATGCCTGGAATGCAGTCAGTACATTGAATAGGCTGTAGCGTGAGTACGTTTTCATGTTATGTGCATGGTTTATAGTTGGTAAATCTCTCTCTTAGTTTAAAAATCTATGGAACAGCCAACAAAATTTGAAAATGATAATGATCTCTTTCCACGCTCCTGTTATAGGATATCTCTACTACTTCCAGAATATTACCTTTTACTATTAAATATATAAGGAGTAAGTTGTAATTTACCAGTAAAAATGGAGTACTAATTAAATTGTCCTAAGAAAATCAGGATAAAATGAATGATAGGCAAATGCCAAGTTTGAGGGTGGAATTTAGATTCTGAAATGTAGGAAGTGATGGCACAGCCCAGGGTTAGAATTTGAGTAAATTAAAATTCAGCATTTTAGGCTGGGCTGAGACCAAAAATGGTAACACAATTAAGTGGGTCTTATTATCTGCCTTCAGAAATCCAATAAAGAGTAAGACATATAAAGAGGCTAAGGTGGTTAATGGGGTGACTAGAGGAATTAAAAACTTATTATTAACTCAGGCTTAAGATCAAAATGATAATAGGTAGGTTTGGGCACTCTTCCCTATCTCATTGGCCAGTTAGGCACTAAAAATATCTTTCAGGAAAACAGCAAGTTGTTTTTAGACCGGCCTGCCAGTTTAAGCTTTGAAGCACACAAAAGCCTAAGTTTAAATGCCAGTGGCACTGCTGCTGGTACAAAAGTTATGAAACCAGGATGGGATCTCGCCACTAATCGCCCATGAGTCATTGTCATGTATAAGAACCTAGCAATGAACCAGTAACCATGGCCATGGGTACCATGGGCGTATAAATAATTGGGAGGAGTGGTTTATACTTGAACATAATAGGAATTGGAATTGGGTATAGGGACTTTTTATTAATAGAAAAAGACTAACAATTTCCTCAGTGCAATGCAACTGATTAAATAGTGCTCAATTTGATAACTTGTCAAAGTAGGGATTAGGAACCAAAATTGAACTAACCTGGAAAATTTTCTGGGGAGGGGGAAATGATTCTAATCTGAACTGACATTGAAGGATTTGGCAGCAGGCTGTCACTATTAGTTCACCTGTGAACGCCTGACCTGAGGCTTTACTGCATTTATGTTGGTTATTATGATGGCATCTGACTGATGGGCAACAGGAATCCCCCAGGGCCACTCCACATAGGGGTAGTCCCAACGGGTCAGAAATGGGATTAGGATGGCCAATCTGCCTGTGCCCAGGTGCTGGAGCTGTTTGGCCAAATGAGTTCCATTGGCATCAATCCCAATTTCTCAACTGAGGGTTTCAAACTGTCAGCAACTGTATCCGATGGTAATACCTGCTCATCAGGGATTGCCCCCAACGATTTTGAGGGAAGTTTGGCATCAGCGATCATACTGCTCAATGGCTTGATGCCATTGGCAATTTTGACTAAGAATTCATTAGTTGTACCCTTCCAACTATCAGTTTCTCGCCCATTGGGCTTTATTCCCATTAATTTTGGACATTTTGGTTTCGATTTTGAAGATTTGCCGCCATCATTTTTATAAAATCCCTCCCACCATGGGGAAACATTTACCAATAATTTTGGCACAGATTTCCTTAATTTTGTGAACTAATTTGGCAGTGGCAAGCACAGGAATTGGGTGAAGAATCTTCAGAGGAGAGAGCTGTTACCCAGCGCTTATCTACCACATGGGCAGGGTTGGTCTTGGTGATGAGGGGTACATACGCCCTCTTCAGACCCTTTTTATTTGAAAATGGGATTTTTGCCCAATCCACGCAAAGGGAAAGTTCCCCTAGACTTACATTACCATTTCCTTTTGCCAGAGGAGAGACGCCACTGCTGGGAAACTGTTTGAGAGCTACATCTTCGTGCCCCTTGGGCAACGTGATCGCTTTTAAAGTTGCAACTTTTTTTGTGGGGGGATGGGTAGTATTGAGATGGGACTCATGAAATGTATCGACCAGTTCCATACAGTTTGCTCAATTGCGGGCCTTGACCCAGCTGTTTTCAAAGGCTGGATAACCCTTCCAAGTGACAAGATATTGAACTGACCTTTGAGATTTATGGGAGGCTAAAATGCTCTCCACTTTGGCCTCCTCCACATCCTCAATTACTATCAGCTCAGGATCCATGGGGATATTCCCCTTGAACAGGAACAGCTGAGATATGTGGAAGATGGGATGTTGTTTCCAGTGAGATGGCATCTTTAACCGGAAAGAACCATTTCCCAAGTCCTCCTCCACCAAGTGGGTACCTGAATGCTTGCTTGTAAACTTCCAGGAGGGTAACTGCATCCGCAAATGCGCATATCAAGCATGTCATATGAACCCACCACAATGTCATGAGCAGGAAGCCACTTCTGATCCACAAAAGCTTGTAGTCGCCAATAGCCTTATTGATATGCTCCTGCACCAAGGAATGGGTCAACTGAATATACTTTGAATGTTTCACGGCAGCAGGGACCTCTTGACACAGACAAGAACGACCAAAAACATGGGTTTATATCCCAAAGCCGCTTCATAAGGGGAAAACCACATAGAGGAATGTGTTCCACTATTATAAGCAAATTGAGCAAGAGAAAGGTTGTTAGCCCAGGTATCCTGCATGGCCAAAGCATAGCAGCGCAAATACTGTCCCAAGATCTGATTAACCCACTAAGTTTGTCCATCAGACTTGGGATGATATTCTGTTGATTGACAGGGTGTAATTTTTTAAATTGATAATAGCTCATTCCAGAACTGCGCTGTAAACTAGGGCCCATGATCACTGATATCTACTGCAGGAGACCAAACATGAAAAACACATGGCGCACAAAGAGCGGGCAGTCTTCTTAAAAATGGCGGAAGAGCAAGGGATAAATAGAAAATTTTGTAAACTGATCAATTGACACCATCACCGCAGTAAACCCATTAGAACAGGAAAGTTTGACAATAAAATCCACGGACATTGATGTCTATGGACCCTTGGCCTGTTGTAAGTGGGTGAAGAAGACCATTTTTTTCTTGATTGATCTGACTTGGCCTATGCACAGGTAACACAATTGGTGATCCAGGCCGGTACATCTTTTGACAGGCCCGCCCAGTTATAGTTACACTCAATCAAATAAATAAATTTCTTATTACCCAGATGTTCAACTGTTGGAGGTTGTGATGAGCCTGAAACACTTTGGATCTAAAAAGGTGAGGAACCCACACCCGCAACCAAAGATGAATAAGACCCTCTGCCAAAGAATATAGAGAATATTTATGAGCTGGGAGGGACACTCATTCCAAAAGCTCCACACCTTCAGGACAGGCCATTGGGCTGCTAAAACCTGTGAAATAAGAGGCGCATTGGAAGCTAAGTCCACTGATGAGACCATGGGAGTGATGATGGATAAGATTTGGGTGGGAGGGATAACGGTAACTAGATCCACCTCATCTGGGTCTACAGGGAAATGTGTGGGATTATGAATTAAGAAGTCGGGAAGAAAATTCAACGCTCCTTTCACAAACTCATATTTGAAGTTAAAGCTAAACAAATTCTTGTAGGTTTGAGCTTGCTTGTGTTCCAAATTCTGTGGTTTGTGGAAGTAGAGAAGGGCTTGATGATCTGTTTGCACTGTTAACTCATGTTGAGCACCATGCAAAAGATACCGCCAGTGGGTCAGAGTCCACGCCCTGGCCGCAGCTCCTTATTATAGATGGCTCAAGACTGTTCCATAATAAAGAAAAATCAGGAAAAGTAGGCGATGGGGTGCTCTAAACCCTCATGCTCCTGGAGCAATACAGCCCCCACCGCAACAGATGACGTATCACAGGCTATGACATAAGGAATGGAGGGGTCCACATGCTTCAGGATAGGAGGAGACAAAAACACCTCTTTAATTGGCTCAAATACCTGCTGGCACTCAGGCGTCCAACAAAAGGGGACATTCTTACTCATAAGTGATGAAGTGGGTCAGCTAACTAGGATAAGGCAGGGGAAATTTTTTTAAGAAAATTATAGTGCCCAAGAAGCTTCTTAATTGCTTTTGGGTCATTGGAGTGGGCCACTCGTAGATGGTGTCCAACTTGTTAAGGGGAATGGCGTACCCATCTTTTAGGAGATTGCCTAAAAATGTGACTTCCTCCCAGTAATACTCGCATTTTGAAGGCTTGACAAATAGGCCCGCCTTATATAAGGCTGCCACAATTGCTTCCAAATCTTTTGCATGTTGTCCAGGAGTTGGGGAGTGTACTGAGATATTGTCAATATAAGTTACCATACAGGTGAACCAGAGGTTGCCCAGCACACTATTGGACATTCTTTAAAATGTGGCTGGCACATTCTCCAGCCTGAATGGCATTATGTGGAATTGAAATAAACCTCATTTTATTTGAATCGTGGTAAGCCATTATTGACCTTCCATCACCTGAATTTGATTAAAGGCATTAACAAGATCAAGTTTTGAGAAAACCTGCGACTTAGCAACTGCTTGACTAATAGTTTGCTCCAGTGGTAAAGGATAGGGATCATGAACTGTAATTCTAATTAGGTGACCATAATCCACGCAGGGATGAAGGGAACCATAGGCCTTATTGGCAAAAATGATGTGAGAAGCAACTGTGATGTCTCTTTGAACAACCACCTTTTCCTAATCATGTCATCCAACAATACATTAAGAGCAGCTTCCTCCTCCTCTGTGTATAGATACAATGGACAGTTAATATTTAACACCTGCACTTTTGTTCTGGACTCTAGATTGAATTTGGTTCGGGGGGAAGATGGTCAGCCTTCTCAAAATTGAAGATACTTTGATATCCCATTAATGCCTCAGGAAAATCCGCTGAAAAGCCTGCAAGGGAAACCAGGGAAGTGATGGAACTGCAGCTTTGAGTTTTTGTAAGAGTATTTATTAAGGGAAACTCGCCTTCTGCCTGGTCATAAGCAAATGACAACATATTGGACACCAGGTGAATTCTAACATGCTGTTGATGCCTGTCGGACATTTGCTCCTAGGCTCCAGAATAAAAAGGTTGTGGGTGAAATTCATCCAAATAGAGAAAAATTTTGGACATTTACAAGTCCACAACAAGGAGGAATTCAAATAGAATAATATTAATAATAATGATTTAGTTGGCAAAAGGAACCTGGCTGATTCTCGGTGGAACCCAGCAAACCAGGATAACATGGTTTTGACTCCTCTACGGGCAACTAAATCAAAAACCAATAGTCAGATTACTCCAAATACAAAGTGGATCATGGGGCATCCATCGGACGGTGCTATCCCAACCATGCCAGGTCCATTCAAGCACCTACGTTAGAGCTACCCCTTTTATAGGCGTGGTGGGGTCCCCCAAGGTACAATAATTTTCTCTAATGAGGATTGGCTGAAATACATCAAGTCATTACCCCATGAGTACGTCTTGCCCCAAAGTAATCCCCATTCATCGTTTAGCCTAAAGGAAGCGAGTTTTCAGAGCTTCAATTGTCTAGAATCACATATCACTAAATTGGAAATTCCCAAGCCATATGAACGTTGATCCTTGACGTTCTAAATACCTTTTTTGAATTTAATGAGATATACTCTCTTTTACCCCATTGCGAGCCCATTAAACCATCTATAAATTTAACTTTTTTTAATATTTTAATATTTTTATTATTTTCCTATTAGCCTTAATAAAAGTCCCTGATTTACATTGCTGGATTTCAAGGCAGCAAGCACCAGCGAGCCAATTCCCAAGCCAAAATTCAACAACACCACCAATCCACCCCTAAGATTACCAGAAAAACCAAGTTTAGCATTTCAGAGAACTAATTGCAAAAGCTGAACTGATGAACAAAGAAAGGTACTGAGCGTCTAACTAGGTATGAGGACTGGGAGGCCAATGAAGCGACCATCACAGTAGGACCTGAGTCCATGTCAAGTTCCCACTGGTGTGTTAGCTCTACACTCATAAAATTCTCCACTGCTCCAGTGTCTACCAATGCCTCAAAGGATACGTGGTGCGCTCTGATACTTATTTTCATGTGCAATAAGTAGGCGAAATTCTCTTTATTAGCAGCTATAATTGAGTCTGTAGATAATGAAGAGATGATACTAGGATTGGGGGAAACCACTAGGTTTGAAACAGAAGTATACACTTCATAAGTCGGAATGCCAGAATATACTGACATGGGCACAAATGCCGCGGCAACTATTTAATGTAATTCAGACAATGATTTGGAGCTGGGATTTGACACCAATACCACCTCAGAAGCTCCTAGCATGAAGTTCCATTTTGGAGGGTGGTCTTAGACAATTTGAGAGGTACTAGGCTATTATGTTCATACTAGAACATCTTCATAACCTTATTCAGATGAGAGAAAAGGACCACTGATACGCCCATTTCAACGAGAAGGATGGAAATGGTTAAGAACAATCTTTGGTCGATTATGTCAGTAAAACAGCAAATATTTTTAGACTGGCCAGCCAGTTTAAGCGCCAAGGCACACGAACTCTAAGCTCAAATTCCAGTGGCACTGGTGCTGGTATGACGGTTATGAAACCAGGGAGTGATTTCACCACTAAGCGCCCATGTTTATTGTCATGTATAAGAACCTAGCAATGAACCAGGAACTATGGCCATGGGTCCCATGGGTTGTAGAAATATATTTGGGAGGAGTGGTTTATACTTGAACATAATAGAAACCGGAATTGGTATAGGGATTTTTTATTGGAAAGTAAAATAAAGAAAAAGATTAACACTTTCCTCAGTGCAATGCAACTAATTAAATTGTGCTCAATTTGATAAAATTGTCAAAGCAGGGATTGGGCCCTCAAATTCGACTTACCTGGAAAATTTCTGAGGAGGGGTAAATGAATCTAATCTGAACTGACATCAAAGGATTTGGCAGCAGGATGAGTCACTATTGGTTCATCAGTGAACGCATGACCTGAGGCTTTACTGCATTTATGTCAGTTATTGCAAGAACGCATCTGGCCCAGTAGTAATGGGAATCCCCAGGGCCACCCCATATAGGGGTGGTCCTAACGGGCTAGAAGCAGGATCAGGATGGTCAACCTACCCCATGCCCGTTCACTGGAGCATTCATTCGGCCAAATGAGTTCTATCAAGCACCAATCCTGACTTCTGAATTGGTGGCTATAAAATGTTGGCAACCATACCCAAAGGTGATACCAGCTCATTGGGGATTGTCACCATTGACTTTAAGGGGAGTTTGGAATCAGCAATCATACCGCTCAATGGCTTGATGCCATTGACAATTTTGACTGAGAATTTGTTACTCGTCTTCTTCCAACTATCAGTTTCTCGTCTGTCAGGCTTTATTCCTGTTAAGTTCAGCCATTTTGGCTTCAATTCTGAAGATTAAGCGCCATCAATTTTATAAAATCACTCCTTCTTGTGGGGAAGATGGTTAACAATGATTAGCACATATTTCCTTGATTTGGAGAATAATTTGGCAGTGGCAAGTGCAGGAACCAGGAAAGGAATCTTCATAGGGAGTGCTGTTACCTAGCGCTTGTCTACCACATGATCAAGGTCAACCTAGGGAGACGAGGGGTACAGCCACCCTCTTCAGACCCTTTTTATTTGGAAATGGGAAAATCTCTGGTCCACGCAAAGGGGACGTTCCCCTGACATACAATATTCTGCCTTTGTACAGTTGAAAAGCTATGCGTTTATATGAGAAATTTCTCAGTGCTTAAAAATAGTATTTATTGATGTTTTTGGGCTTTAGGCCTGATAATTTTCTATTAAATATAAACAGAAAATAAATATTCTAGAATCCCAAAGTTGAGGCTTCACAAAACTAGAGAAATTCTCAATAGATTCCCTCTCAAGTCTCTACTAAGGGTGACAATTAATTTTTCTATGGTTGGTTGGGTTTAAATTAGACCTAAAATATTGGGTTAGGCTTAATATAACAAAACAAGGTAGTTGACATCAATTGGGAGAGCATAGGGTTTGTTGTCAGCTTTATAATTGATGGAGGTAATGGATTTATCTGCTGTTGATGACGTGAGATTGGTATGGAAGGGTACTTGTGAGAAGTCAGCGCTGCCCCTGGATAGAGTTCCGCCATTTCTCAGTCATGGGCTGGTATAGGCTTAAGGCAGTGTGGGCACCATTGTTGATGAAGTGAATTTGGCACAGGGTGTGCCAAAAACAATGGTTGTTTGCCAATTAAAGGGTTAAAATTAGAGAGTATTATTTACAAAACAACATGGCATCCTGACGAATGATGGTGAGACAGAAGCGGAGATCATTTAACCCCATGTGGTAGATGTCCATGAGGTGATGCTTGCGATTAATATGCTTAAAATCTCCCTGGAAGGTTGCTGAGATGCCAGTGAGGGCAGTGCACAATATCAAAAGCAGGTTGCATTAATGAAGCTCTCATGGTCAAACTTTCAGAATTGAGTATAAACAGAATCGCTGAGGGCATGGGGCATGGGATTATGGAGAAGTTGGCACTTAGGGGACGCATGGTGGCAAGGCTGGGCAACAACTATGACAAGCTCCAACAATGTGGGCATTTGAAAGTTCCTTTTGGAAGAGCAGGGGTACCTTAGGAGGCGAAAAAGCTGTAGTGGCAATACAATTATCAAGCCAAAGGTCACAGAGCTGTGACTTTACTTAGTTGAATGCATCAACAAGCTATTCTGCATTGGGGGAGAATGAAAGTAACGGGATTGGCAGCAGGCGTAACAGAATAATTAATGGAAGCTCGTAGATATGGTAGCATTTCAGGTGGTTGGTAATTCTCCAAGTGAACTTGCCACATTGAGCTTAGTAGTTATTAGCCAGTCAGGTCTGAAGAGCGGAAGCTTAAGGAGGTCTTTGCAATCAGGTGACATTTTTATATAGCCCCTCAATTATATTTGAATTTTGTCTAGTGATTAATTCTTTAACATCAGCAGAAAAATCTAAAATTAATAGTAAAAAAAATAAATAATTTTTTTAGGAATAACTAATGAAATAAAAGAGTGTAAATTAGTTTTGATGGCTCCAATATTTGTCCAAGCAGCAAGGAGCTTTGGTGCTGGTAACATAGAGGGTGCTGAGACATATTGACTGTCCATTACAGTTTTGGTTTCACTACAGTGAAAGTCTTTAACGCGGGGAAAAAGAGAGGGCGCCAGGGATTTTGGGTTGGCTGTACAAATTTTAAAGTCAGAGAAGAAAAGAGCTTTGGTGAAGAGAAACAGAGAGGGCACCAAGGATTTCATTTTGGATGTTTCAATTTCTTCATCAGAACAATAATGGGTTTTAGCAAGGTAATGAAAAAGGGCTTAAAGAAAATTGGGTGACTGTTCTATCTTGTTATTAGAACAGTGAGGAGCTTTAGCAGAAGGAAACAAAAATAGGGCACTGAGGATTTTGGGTTATATATTCTGCTTTTGTTGCTGAAAAAGCAAGAAGCTTCAGTGAAAGGAAAAAAGGGCGCTGAGGCATTTAGGTGGCCATGATGTCATCAGGAAGTGTGGAGCTTTGGAGCGAGGAAAAAGAGGGCGCTGAGGTTTTATTTTGTGCGCTATGATTTCATTTTGGAACAGTGAAGAGCCTTAGTACTAGGAAAAGGTGCAGTCATGGAGGCTTCAGACTCATTTAAATAAGGGCTTTCTACTAATTAACCTTCTTCAAACTCATTGCTTTTCTTTCTCATAACAATCACTTTATTACTATAATTTGATTCGAACAGAAAATTTGGATAATCACACACAGGAAAGATGGGCGACTTTAATAACAAAAATAATACAACATGGGTGAGCGTCGCAGCAAGCAGTGTGCTTAACGGTGCAACTAAGGACAAGAAACGCCCTGGAGGGGGACCAGGAACCCAAGCCGTAAAAAAATCGCAAACTCAGACACCGTCTGGGTTTATGGTATTTACTGTAAAGCACGTGCAATACATGTGCATTCAATTCAACCAACCTTTGTCAAAGGTGGAACATGGGATCAGACTCTTCCTTGGGGATGAGTCACCAACCCTGTGGGAGAAAACATGTGAGGCACAGCCCTCACTTTTCCCTCACGCGGTGTACGTAGCCACCAACAACATGGGCTGTGGCTGGATTGATATTGGTTTCGAAACAGCTGATGAAGCTGATGCCGCAGCAAAAATCTGCATGGAAATTGCCCTCCCTGAGGGCAAAAAATTGTGCGCACCACGTGCACCAGATGGAACAAAGTGAAAACTTTGTTCATCTCATTTGACTCGCTCCCCACCAACCTTCCTCATAAGGTAATTGAGGAGGAGCTCTGCAAAGGTCTTGTGGCCTACGGAGAAATCCAACAACTTGAATTACAGCGATTTTGCTTAATGCCCAACCTGTGCATGAGCAAAGCTATCGCTGTAATCAACCCCTTCCCAGAAGTGGAAGAGGAATTATCCATAATTCCCTGTGCAGCAGAATTTCACTTTGCAGATGGGGGCCAATCAGCTGCATTCCAAGTTACACTGGAACGCGCACCACCCATTTGCAACCACTGTGGCTCACTGGGCCACAAGGAACATGCATGCCCTATAAAAGAGGGCTTAATGGAAAATGATTTATGTGAAGAAGCTATGAACGAAGATAATGAAAACTTCGCCAAAATGACTGATGGCCACCACCCATTCCGCTGGGGTGAAGATGGACTATACTCCATCATGGACCCAGTTACAAGTAAACAGCGTAAAACAGCACAAAAAGCCCGCAAGAGAGCAGCGGCTGAAGCAGCGGCACACGTGGAATCCGCCATTAACCACGGACAAATTCAGGAGAATATTTCAGATATTCACCGAACCAACCAATCAGAACAATATGCCCAGGTCGAAAATTTTCACAGTAACCAGACTGAGCCACAAAGCGTCATCAGTCATGCACATACTGAGAACAATGCAACCGCAATTTGGGTGAAAATGCGGTGCATAATGCAACTAAGTTGAACCTCAAAAATATAAAATCCAATCAACAACCCGCATCAAATCAACATGAGATCTGTGCAGGAAAAGTTGACGCAAATGCAAAAAACCGCAATTCCCTTGAATCATTGGGTCAGATCAAGGGAACCAACCATGGCAGTGAAAGAGTTGGAGTACAGATGTGGAGCATGGCCAAAATGAGCTGCGGTGGGATAGGACCAGAGGGTCCTCCCAACTGCTCCTGAGGCGCCGCGGGCACCTCAGTGTCAATAGGGACGTTAAACATCGTAGGAGCCAGGGCTCATACGTCCCAAGCAAAAAGCTGGCAATCCTGCGAAAACCTCTTGTAGACATCTTGGCCATCCAAGAAACCCACTGCCTACAAGGGGAAGAAGAATCCTGGTCAACCAGGGTCGCACCATCACAATCAGTATGGACGTCTCACTGTGGGGTGATAGTCCAAAACAACAAAAAATTTAAAATTACAAATTCATCATCACACTTGCACGGTCAAGTCCTGGTAGCAACAATCACATGCCAAGATGAAATAATTTCGTTAGCATGTATCTATGCACCGTGCACTGAAACTGAGAGAAAATTTTTTTGAAAAAATTTCTACTCTCACCCTCCCACCAGATTCCAACATGTTAGGCGATTTCAACTGCTGGGATAACCCCAATACAGATTGATGGCCTAATCCCAGGGGATACCCACCTGGACACATTGAATATTGCACAATGAAGGCATCTCTTGGCTTACAGGATGCTCTTCCCCCCAATTGACCAATCCTTCCCCACATGATAAGACCCAACATATGTGAAGGACTGCTCATATCGATGAGTCGTATTAACCACATCCTCATCCCACAATCCCACCACTCAAGAATCTCCAAATTTAAACAAGTAAGATCAATTTTTCTGATCACCGATTAGTTATGGTGCAGTTAGTACCAACCCAATCCCACACACAGGTGTTGTCTTGGAGAAAGCTTCACCCAATAATATAAAATTTCCCGAGATAACTGACTGGGTTGAAAACAAGGCTACAAACCCAGAATTCACAGCCCCATTCACTTCGGATCCCATTGGAACATGAGAAAATTTCAAGAAAGATTTAATCAACAAAACCTGATATATTGCATCATGCAAGTACGCTGCAGACACAGCCACAATCAAGCGTACCTTGGCAGAACTAGACCATCTGGAAATAAATACTCCGAGATCTGGCTATAGCCCTAATTGGTGACACAGATGGGCAAAAATTTCAGCTTGACTTAACAATCTCATCTTCAAACACCAACACATAATCAAAGTATCAAACAAAGGTAAGTTCAAAAAGGAAGGCGAAATCTGTTTGACATACTTTTTCTGCCAATTCCACTCCCATGGAAACCAGCCCGCGTGCACACAGGTCTGAAAGACCAACGGCACTGTGGCAACTGACCCTGAGGAGGTCAAGGCGGAAGTACACTGCTATTACACCAAATTATATCGCGATATGCCGACAGATCCACAAAAACTTATAGATTTATTCAAACTGCCAAGATACAAAGTACACCACCAAATTACAATATACTATCCCTTATTACATGGGAGGAGCTTTGGGAAACAATTCGCGGTGCACCACGTAGGAAATGCCCAGGGCCTGATGGGATACCCTATGAATTTTACAAAAAATATTTTCAACAAATCGCCCCCCTCCTATTGGCGTCAATGAACCAGAGTTTGTTGGAAACACGCCTATTACCAGGAGGCCATGAATCCTACGTTATAACCTTGTATAAAAATGGTGACAAGCTGGACCTGGCCAACTGGCGCCCAACTGCACTCTCCAACACTGACACAAAAATTCTAACATTAATTCTAGCAGCTAGATTAGGCGCAATTGCATCTGACGTCTTATCACTCAACCAGTATGGGTTTATACCAGGGCGTTCAATCTGTAACAACATACATCCTGTTGCAAACATTTGTCAATCCAAAGCAACTGGTGCACTGGTCTTCTTGGATCAGGAAAAGGCGTATGACCGTGTTAGCTGGCCATACCTAAAAGAATGTCTACATGCCTTTAAACTCCCACCAAGATTCATAAAATGGGCGATGCTCCTAACAGAATCTGCAACCATGGCTGTATGCGGCCCTGGATTCCTAACAAACAATATCAATCCACACAGAGGGCTCAAACAAGGGGATCCCCTCAGCCCACTGCTATACAATTTCAGCTTTGACCCGCTCCTCCGAGTAACTGACTCACATCTCATGGGGATAACTGCACAAGGATAACCAACAGCCAAGATACTGGCCTTTGCAGATGACTGCATAGCAGGTATAGCAAACAATGAAGATGCCCTACAGCTGGAACACACTCTAGAGGAATACTTCAAGGTGAGCAATGCATCGCTTAACAAAAGGAAGACAGAAAATCATCCTCTTAGGCAAATACACAAACAATTGGGCCACAACATCAGAACCTCACACCAACACTCGAAGAAAAAACCTAATTATTTTACCCTTTGCAACACCTCCCACCACCACTACTGTCTGACACCTTGGAATCTGGCTAGAATCAGGGGGATATGCTAATGAGACAATGGAAAGTAATCTGTTACAACGGGTATCCAAACGCGTAGCCTCCCTCAAGGGGAGAACCCCAGGAATAACAGGACGAGTTACAGTTGCTAACTCGCTCATCCTCCCAATACAGTGGTACCAGGCCCATGCGATAGCCTTCTCACCTAACTTTATAACCTCAATTCGCGCGCTTATCTAGGGCTGGCTGTGGCCTGGCTCTCACCCTCCTATACGGATGGAAACACTATTTGGTCCACGCTCAAGCGGAGGCATGGGACTAATAGATTTTGAGAGCCATGCCAATTACATCCTAGGTACCTGGATAAAGGAAATCCTTGCTCCAGACCTCCTGCAACAACATTGGTCCAGAGCAGCAAGGACTAACTTTGCACAGGCGCTCAAATTAACCAACCCACATAGTCCACCCAGACTACTTTTATACCTTGCCAAGCACCCTACTGCAACAGGTCCTCATGGAACCTCCCCTCACTTCAAACATATCCTCAGAACTATCCGCCGTATGGGATGGACCATAGAGAACATGGGTACTATACAGGGAAGGGGACGACCCAGCCCCCAATTCAGATTAAGAAACCCAGAAAACCACCCCCAGGGAGATATGCTCACAACAACCCCAAACATAGCTAAAATACCTAGATATGCTGGACATTCCCTATGATTTAACCACACAGAAAGCAATGTGGAAAATGACACACCACCCACATCTACAGCCAAGGATAAGAGCAAACGCCTGGCGCTGTTTGAGAAGGACCTATAGGACGGCGGACCGCTCCAACTCCCTCCACAAAACATGTGCAGTATGAGGAGGGGAGGGATCCCTACATCACCGCCTAGAAACATGCCCCTCAACCAAAGCTATATGGCAGGAAGTCGCACGCCTGCTCAAGATTCAAAACGAACAGGAATTCTCGATATTAAAAAGTATCTTTGCGCTCCAGATCGAGTCACCAATCCCATCTACCCTCCACTCCCTATTAATACCCATTGCAATGTGGACAATACACCACAATTGCATTAGATGCGTTCAAGGGCACGGTCCCAACCATTCATGGGATTATTAACAGATTCCATGTCCACTTACTAGAGCACTTCCAAGCCTGGCTCTATGGATATATGAGACCAAGACAAAAAGCGCTCATAGAATCATGGTTCCCACTCTGGTTCCTCCACACAGACCCTTTCCTTCACACCTGCTCCATAGCAGGGGAATCCCCCTCGGAGTAGTGCACCAACCCCCATACCTAGCAGTCCCGCTGGCAACAGGGGTAACTTGAGTACCCTGGGGTGCCTAATTTTATATTTGTTAGTTATTCTCTTAGTTTCACATATATTCGGTAATGTCTGTCCCTTAGTTGGCTTACCTCATTTAAATAAAATCTTCTTCATATTCCATTCAACTAGATTATAGTGAAGCTGGAGGTACATCTTCTGAAGGTTAGACATTGTTTGATAAAAGTATAACCAAATTTCAAATATAGCGTTCTTTTTTATCTTAGCATTGCATCTTCCTCACTATAATGGAAAGGGATATAAGAGAAAGCCTTTGTTGAACAGATATGTTCTGATGCCATATGTTTTTAGCTGAAGTTTAGATGTTGTATCTACTCTTCTTCACAAATCTCTTCCATTATAAGGTTATATGTTTGTATGACTATTGCTTCACGTACTCCATCATAGAACTCCTTGGATAAAGTAGTTTGTTCTTGATCAAACATCTTTTTGGTATATCTCTTCCTAGTTGTTAAACATATTATATTCTTAAATCTTCTGCTATTACAGCCCCTGTAGCGAGCACCACTTTTTTAGAGCAAGTTCTTCTTCACATAACAGTCAAAAATATAGATAGCCAATCAAACGCTTAGCTTTAGTTCTTATAAAACATTAAAAAACTTGACAATGAAGATGTTCTCTTTCCAAGATCCTGGTATAGGATGTCTCTACTACCAGAAACAGCATTTTTATATGAAAATATAGGGAGTAAGAAGTATTTTATTAATATAAGGGTAAGTAATATTTAAAGTACCCTGGGAAAAATAGGGTTATGATGAGTGATAGGCAAATACCACGTGTGAGGGTGGAAGGAGATTCAAAATAGTATGAGGTATGACACAGTACAGGTTCAGAGTTTTAGTAGTTCAAATTCATCTCTAAAGGATGAACTGAGACAATAATAATACACAGTTAAGTGGTTTCCATTTTCTTCCATTTGAAAGGAAATAGAGAATAAGGCATAACAGGTGGCGTAAGATGTTTAATGAGGAGAAAGAGGGGTTAAACTCTAAATACAAAATTGGCCAAAACATCAAGATGACATTAAGTAGGCTTGGGAATTCTTCTCTATCTCATTGGCCAGTAGAGCACTAGTGAAGCGATATATTTAGTTTTTTTTCAGTTGTAAACTAGATACTATTATGGGAAATCTTAGTGCAAAAAAATTTAATATGTTGATAATTTTGAACTTAAGTCTGATAGAAAATTGAATATTAATAAAAAATAAACTAGTGCCAGATATTTCCGAATCTCAAAGCTGAGGCTAAAAAACTAGAGCGATGATCAATATAGGTAAATGGCATTACAAGGTATTCATAGAGTCTACATCGATGAATCCCCCCTTGGGTTGGGACCATCTAGTACTAAAAAAAAGGGATTCATAGAGTCTAAAAGGGAGTCCACATCTGTGTCTTCCACTAATGTACCTCTGAAAAGCTCATTTGGTGGTAGTCGTTTAAGTAAATTCTAATAAATAAAATGGGGATCTAATAAGCTTTCCTTTAGCTCTTCTGCAGAAGGCTCTGGATAACAATTTTTGACAGTGGAGTTAAGTTTTGAATAATCTACGCATGGCAAAGTCTACCAGCTTTTTTCTAAAGATATTTTTGGAGATGAACATTGAGATGTAAAGCACTTCATAAAACCATTTCATAATATTCTCTTTTAGGTATTGTTTCAGAATGAGCCCTTGTTTGTATGCTGCACGAGAAATTTTTCCACAATTTAAGTGTCTTTTCAGGAAAAAGGTCAATTCTTAAATCAAATCCCGTTTTCTAAGAAGTTTTTGGTTGGACATTACACTGAATAAATCCTGATTTTTTTCAAGATCTCAAATTGTTTCAACTTTGCTTTCAAGTGCCTTGAATAACCTTAGAACAATGTGCAGAAAGCTAAGTATTATTCCTATGCCAGTCATACTGTGTAACTTTGATGACCCTATTCCCGCCTTGGTACAAAATGGTCAGCTTTAATTTCCATATTAGTATTTCACCTCATCTGTTCCCAATATAAGAACCTAAAACCAAGAGAGAAGTCATCTTGTTCATCACATAGAATTTAGTTAAAAGTGCAACCCCATTGTGGACTTTACTGGATTATCATATATACTGACTTTCAAGGTGAACTATATTCTAGTTTAGAAGTCCCATTTTCATGTTTGTCACTTTCCTCAGTTATTTAAGTAAACTGGAGTCTATGAATGGCCATGGCACCCATTTCAACAGGGCTCAAGTTGTTATGTTTTTTGCTTAAAGCTTCAGGGGAATTGTGGCGTATAGATAAAAGAGTTCATTGTTGTCCTCAATAGTTGCTTATACTATGGGCGCTGAGGTTCTGAATGAAGAAAAATTATTTCCTTTTGGACAGGTTGCAACCAGATGTCCCTTTATTCAATTAATATAGACAGTACCATTCCTGTAAAAGGAGTATTTGTTATTAAAGAGAAAATAAAAATCCTCCTCTATCTTTGTATTATTCTTGATGGTTGCCAAGATAATTATTGGGGGCTTTGTCCAATATGACTAAGTATCCCATGATTTCCTTTCACTGAGTTAGTTGATAAAATTTGTTCCCCAAACTAGAAAAATCCCTTTTCAGATCATTTAGTTTCTCTGGCAATTGAAAATGCACTAAAAACTCCTTGAGCTTTAGAGTCAAAAAGTTATTATCAGTAAACATGCTTAATGCCAAACTGGCCCTCTTGCTTAGGGTTGCTCTTCAAAGTGGTTTGGCCAGTCAAAATATGTTTTTATTTTATCACTGAGTGCATCAATGAGAAATTTTGGAGAGTCTTAAACTAAGGTACCAGTGAATTTTACTCATGCTTCCAAGCTTTTCAACCACGTTGAAGCCTTAAAATAATTTTGACAATGGCTGATCCTAAGTGCACCGGAGATCCTCTTAACCTTTGTGGTAACAAAACAGACTAAGGACAAGATTTTGAAAGTAATAATTTTAGAAAATAAATTTATTGGCACCTAATTATAAAAACAATAAAAGCATATTTTATGAAAGAAGCTAAAATAAGACTAAAGAAGTATATAGTATTTATGAATCAAGGGTGTTTAGAGCAAAAATTTCTTTCTGCCTGACACCAATTTTGAGAAATTTTAGAAAAAAAGTTGCTTTTCCACCACCGCCTCACCGCACCAATCTCCAAATTTAAGTCCCCAGATCAACCACCTGCTAGTATTTACTGCCCAGAAGGTAAACGCGTGTGGACTGGATCATCCAGTTTGCCAAATACATTCAGCTGCTATGTCCCTCCAAGGGACTTAGCACTCCACCTAGCACAAGCCCACTCAACCCACCCCCACCCCCTAGCCCTACCCCGATCTAATGTTTACTTTTGCCTCCGTGTCAAGTATAGATGTTCTTCCCATATGCTGACAAAGCAATAATTGAGCTGGTAACGGCCACCTTTGCACCAGAAGGGATTATTGAATTCCGCCCTTACAGAAGCATTTTTGATATTGGATTATCCACAGAAGAGGACACAGCTGCTGCAGCAGCTACGCCATTAATTTATAAAATTACCCCCATTACCACCACCCAAACATGCCTCCCAGATGATACCACACATGTGGTAACCTTTGCAAACCTCCCCTCACACCTTCTCCCTCAAACACTTTATGAGGATTTGATGTAAGGGTTGTCCACGTATGGTGAAAACCCTATCCTCCAATTCATTGTTCCAAATGGTGCTGAACACCTCGTGGCACCTTGGGCAATGGCCACCATCACCCCCACCAGCTGAACATGGCTAGCACATCCCACCGCATGCCTATATCTTATCTGCACCTGATCATTTCTTTTGGACCTGCACCAATAACAGTTACACAATTAGCCCCCTCTGCTATGAATTAGACTATACCAAAAAGGTATGTCAATACAGTTCACACCCTGCGAACATGATCAACACCACCCATAAGGCCACACCAACAGCATTCAAGTGGGGACTTTGGCTGCCCCCACCCCCACAGGCCATGCACTCAATCAGAAGCAAAATCTAGCACCACAAACACAAGATGACCAATGCAAACCCATGCCAGCCAATTGGGTGCAGTCTTGGACCACTGTTTAATCCAGAAAATCTCCCGCCCCAAAACCTACCCAACCAAAATCACCTACCACCATAGCTTCTTGAATTAACCAAACCCCTGGAACTTATTGGAGGAAGTTTAAATTGGGTGAAAATGTCCCACCACTGAGTTATTCAATTGATTTAACACCTTATCTGAATTCAGACTTTGATAACCCAGCACTGACCAACAGATATGTCCCCAAACCCAAAACCTTTTTAAAATGACCACAACCTTTTTTGCAGTCACGTTGGCTGACCCCAATGATCCCCATTTCGACACTGTGTGAAAAATCTGTCACAAAATAAAAAGGGGCTGTACCCCTCATTGTACTCTTAATTTTTCTCCTACTGCAAAAGAAGAAATCCAACGCTTCTATGAAACTGCCACCACCGCTGTTAAGCATGTCACTGAACTGGCCGATTTTTCCCCATCCACACCCACCACAAGAGCAAATACTATGAAATTAAAACAACTCCTCAATGATCGCATCCAGGCTGAACACCAAGTTCTTGAACTCATAGAGGCTTTAATCCAGACCCAAGTTGATCTCATTAACTATCTACTCCATCCTGACCCACATCCTATGGATGCCTCAACCCCCTTGCTCTCAGCATTGATCCGCCTCTACAATACTGAACCAATGATGACCCACCCAATCCCCTCCCCTCCACCATGATGGGAATAGCAGTTCACCACTATGCCACCTGGTAGGTAATTTTCTCATATCTTTTATGTCTTGCTGCCTGAAAAAGGTGGTCAATTCATAATCTATTTTAAATTTTAAATTTATTGTGGGGAAGGCCGACCATGGGACGGACACTTCCAAATATGACTCAGAAGAGACAAAACTTAATACCAGGGAAGGCACCCCAGAGAAGCAATGCTATCTCTTGTTGCCAGAGGGAACGCCACTTATGGGGAGGGGGAGGGAACGTGTGGAGGGGCCGTAGCCACAACTGAAAACGTGTGGAGGAAGGGGTCTGATTTGATGAACCAGACTGGGAACCAGGAGGAGACCAGCTGTCAGCGACGCGGTGGGAGGTATCCAAACATCCATGCTTGAAAGTGGTCCACCAAATGAGACCGGAATCTGTGGACAATTTCTGGGAGGGTGGGGTGGAGCCAGCGATGGCATCTAAGACAATCGTGTGGATAATCCACATGGCGATTGCAACCACCAGAGCACGGGGGAGGGTGGAAGGGAGGAGGCCATTGATAGAGCAAACATATCTCTTGACAGACTGAAGGGATGCGTTTGATCCTGGCCCAGCAGACGTTGAACTTCGCGCCATATCACTTTAGAGGTGGGGCACTTCTCCAGGCGGTGGAACAGCATTCCATACTGGCCGCACATGACACAGGATGAGTGTAAAGCGTTAGAGCGCTCAGCTGTATGATACACCCACCTCAGGCAGCGCCACACATGGGAGCGGACTTGAGGCTGCAACAGAGGATGGTGTACGTGTTTCCAGATAGTTTTTTGGGTCTCAATGGAGTAAGGGATGTCCATCATGTCCAGGTAGTCCACCTTGGATAGGACATGGGGCCGAATGGAGGTCACGCCATCATGGATGGATAGCCCCTGTACCTCTTGTGTGAACTAAGGAGAGGGGCGGCCTCTTTGGGTTGTATGTCCGCTAATATGAATTCTCCACTCAGCGCTCCGCATGGAGAGTAGGATTCGTTTGTAGTGGGTTTTAGTCCCGTGAGGAACTTTGGCCGATGTGTGTGATGCGAGGTATTTCATCAGGGAGTGGGGGTTCGATGGATTGTTGAGGCCCAAGGCGCGGGAGAAGTTGGAGTGGGCTGCGCGGGACTAGTGTTGGGGGAGGGTAGTGGGGTGGTGACGGCCGCAATCCAGGTGCCCAAGATCTTGGCAGCATGGGCTTTGAAGCCAAGCAGGCACATGCCACCATGATGATGAGGGCCAAACATGACCTCTAGCCGTACTGGTGGAGGGCGGCCTGACCAAAGCCATCCTTGCAGCAAGGCATACAAGGATTTGAAGAAGCTTGGGGAGAAGGGGATGGCGTGGGTTCTGAACCAGACTTTGGAGAGGAGCATAGAGTTGGCTAAAACAACCCTGCCAGTAAGGGAAGTAGGATGAGCTCTGAGAGAGGCGATTCACTTCGTCACGTTGTCCAGAATGTGGCACCCATTACTGTTGACGCATATCCGCCTGCCTCCATCCACACGCCCAGATGGCGTACAGGTCCTATGGTAGGGCGTGGCACAAAGGGGAGCACCAGTGGGCGGTGTGTGTTGAGTTAGTAGGGCGAGGACGTGGGCAAGCAGATGGGCCAGGTTGGGAACTAATTGCTGGGGTCCAGCAGCTCTGAAACTGACCAAGGAGGATGATTTTGGTTTCAGAAGTGTTCAGTGCCGCGTTGCTTACCCGGGAATATTCCTGGATGAGAGCTTCAAGCGCGCGTGCATCTCGATTATTAGACACCCCAACCACACAATCATCTGTAAACGCCATTATCTTGACTGGGGATTGGCCTGGCACATGGACCCCAGTGAGTTGGGCATTCACATTTCGCAGTAGTGGGTCAAGGCTGAAGTTGTATAAGAGTGGGATGAGGGGGTCCCCTTGTTGCAAGCCCCTTTGAGGGTGGACTACTTCCGTTAGGAAGCCGGGGCCACGTACTGCCATTGTTGCAGATTCCGTGAGCAGCATCACCCAGTTGATGAAGCGAGGGGGTAGGCAGAATTGATGGAGGCAGGCCCTGAGGTATTTCCAGTTTACTCTATAATAGGCCTTTTGTTGGTCCAAGAATACAAGTGCCCCATAGGCTGTGGATTGACATACATTAGCCACAGAGTGCACGTTATCCCAAATCAACCTTCTGGGTATGAAACTGAATTGTTCTGGGGAGATGGTGGCAGATGCTACAGTCCCTAAACGGTTAGCCATGATTTTTGTTAAAATTTTAGTGTCTGTGTTTGTTAGAGAAATGGGGCGCCAGTTGGCTAAGTCTAGCTTATCCCCTTTCTTGAAGAGTGTGACAGTAAAGGCCTCATGTCCTCCTGGTATGAGGCGTGTTTCCAACAGGCTTTGGTTAAGTGAGGCGAGCAGCAATGGGGATATATATTTGAAATATTTTTTGTAGAACTCATATGGAATGCCATCTGGGCCTGGGCATTTTCAGTTTGGCGCACCTCAAATGGCTATCCATAATTTGGTTGGAGTAATCAAATTCATTATTTCTGGGTATCAGAAAACAGTGTGGATGTGGGCTCGGTTGAGAAATTCTGCCACTTCAGCTGGCTGAATTGGGTCAGATTGGTACAACTCGGAGTAATACTTTTGTGTTTTGATTGCCACTTCAGCTGGCTGAATTGGGTCAGATTGGTACAACTCAGAGTAACACTTTTGTGTTTCGATTGCCACTATAGCTGGCTGATTTGGGTCAGATTGGTACAACTCAGAGTAATACTTTTGTGTTTTGATTGCCACTTCAGCTGGCGTATCTGCAATGGAATCATCTGATCTTCACGCCTGTGTGCAGGCCATGCTCTGGTGTGGTGCAAAAAATTTTTTTAAAGAAATGTGCGGTGCACTTGTCACCTTTTGTGATGCGTGTGGCCCTGTACTGAACACAAACCTGATGTTTGTGTTGCCTTTTGAGTGCGTTGAGGTGGGCGGCTGCCTCCGCCCACTTCTGGCCCCATGCAGAGCTGTATCCTGTAGCTGGGATGTTGGACTCCAGGTGTGCCAACTCTGCCAGAGTGTGCGATATGACCGCCGATGTGGCTCGTAAGCATCTGGAGGAGAGATGGTGAGAGTGGCGGATGGTGTCATCTTTGAAAGTTGCCCATGTGGAAATGGGGTCCACACAAAACGATGCAACAAACTTTTTTGCCAAAGTTGCCGCTTCCACCCACGTGGAAAATCCTGGCGATGCGAGCTCAGAGGGGCGGATTTTGCACCAATGTGGGGCCTTAGCAGCTGTGACAGGTAGGTGGTAGGTTAGCATGACCAGTCGATGGTCAGAGAATTCCATTTTTGTTGTTTTGAAGTGGGAGATGTGGGGTTGGAATTTCACTGGCATTAGGATAAGGTCAATGCGGGTCATGGACCTTAATTGGCCATTGTGGATGTGGGGGCACGTCATGTTTTTGAGCAGCGGGGCATGTCACAGCAGCACATCCATTAACCTGAGGGTGGCCTTTAGAACGTGAAGTTCTACGTGACCCTGGGTGCGTGGGATCAGGAAGGCCACCGGTCCGTTGGTGTGTTTAACCAACAGTTCATGTCGCTGACTAGGAAAGAGTCTGGGGGTAGCGGGAGGGATTTGGCCGATGAGAAAAATTCCTGACGCTTGCGTGCACCATTTGGGGCATAGATGTTGACAATTGTGTGTGCTACGTCAGCCCAGAAGAAAGTGACAACAAGCACTCGGCCATTTAGGAATGTTTCTGAGGATAAAGATTTGAAAAATTTATTTTTCCAAATTAGCACCCCACAGTGCTTCGACCAAAAGGATAGGGATGGGAGGAGCATTGTTTTCCAAGCTTCCTCAGAACCTCATGGACAGTGGGAATCCTGGATGGCCAGGATATCCACGGGTAAATTGTGTTGTAAAAAACTCAGTTTCCTAGCCCAGGATGGGGAGGCCTTGAGTCTGGTGATATTCAACATCCCTAAAGTGAAGGTTTTACCCCTCGCACCTTAGGTGCAAGGGGGTGGGCACCTGGGCCCACCAGCCTCCTCTAGATCCCCATGGGCCTTCACAGCAGCGCGGGTGTTAGCACCAATGCCATCAGGGTTTTTGTTAATTTTTGCAGAAAGAGTTGCATTGGCTTTAGCCTTCACTTTTTTTTTCCTGATGTCGGACAAATTTTTTGCGGTGCAGATGAGTTTGGTGCACTGTTGAGCAGGTCAAAAAAATTTTCAGTTGGGATGGGTCCCAAGTTGGTTTTGACTGGAGCTAGGGTACAACGATTGGGTGAGATTGAATCCCCCATCGGATCCTCAGATTGAGTGGCCCGCTCATCATGGGCTTCCCAATCTGATTGGTTGATGGATTCCTGAGTTGCTTCCACCGCAAAGGTTTTCATGTCCTCCTGGCGTTGTGAGTGTGGAATAGCAGTGGTGGCTTTGGCCGCTTCCTTGGCCATGGCCCTGCGGGCCTGCTTGGGCTTCTTCCGCTCTTGCAGGGAGATAGGCTTTACCAGTAGGTAGCAGCCTTGTGCTCCCCACAGGAAAGCCTCTTTGGTGCTTGCGGTTGGTTTGTAGTGCGCCTCTCTGCTGGCCATAGCTGCTGAGGGGTGCTCTTGGAATGTGACGCCCTCTTTGGTGGGGCATGCATGCGCCTTATGGCCAAATGCATCACAGTGGGTGCAAATGGGGGGCGCGCTGTCCACAGTCACCCGGAATGGGTGGGTGGTATGCCCTGCGATATCAATAAAAGTGGAGTGTGGGTCTGGGTTGGTACTTCGCGATCTCCTCAGTTGGGGTCAGGACTGCGATGGCTTTGCTGGTGCACAGGTGTGGCATCAGCATGAAGCGTTGCATTTCGAAAGATTGTATTTCGCCATATATGGCAAGACCATCTTTCAGGTGTTGTTCCAAAATGTCACGTTTTACTGTAGTAGGCAAAAAGTCAAACGTGAGGAAAATTTGGTTTGATTTAGTCCATCTGGTGCATTTGGTTTCAGATGACCTGTTGCCCTTTGGGGAGGTAGACTACTATGTGCACCACTGCAGCCTCATCTGCTGCCTCTTTGCTTTTGAAACCTAGGTCCAGCCAACTGCATGACATGGAGTGAGGTGCAACGTACACCGCGGTCAGGAAAATTGTGTGCACATCTTCACAAAATTTTTCCCATAAGGCCATTTGTTGGATGTCTAGAAACATGCGGACTCCGAATTCCACTGATGAAAGTGGCTGGGAGTGTGGTGTGTTGATGTACTGGTTGCATCGTGCTTGCCATGCGAGTATCTCTGGGTAAATTGTGACCACCAGTATTTGAAATTTTTGTCTATTCCGCCAGTTTCTCTGGGGCGTTTCAAATGTTGGAGGCCGCGGGCCTTCCACCTGCTCCTCTTACCTTACTTGCTCAACTGCTCCCTGACATGGGTGCAGACTAATCTCCTCTGTGAGATTATCAAACTAGATTCAGTCTTGAATTGAATAGGTTGCAAAAGTGATTTCAATGAGAAAGAAAAGTTTCATGATCTATTTTACGTTGTTTAGTTTTGGAGTTTCAGTTTTGGTATTGTCCATCCACTGGTTAGCTTGCCTAGGTTGAATAAAGGGTGTTTAGAGAAAGAATTGATGTATAAAAATTTAATTTATCTCAAAAGGCTATTCTTCATTTGATCTTGTTATAGAGTCCGCACTTTAAATCCCTGATCCTTGCAGATCTTCTTGGTTGTCTCTGACGATTAAATTGTGCTTTTCTGTTGGTGTAATTTTTTTATATGTCTGTTTTGATGCTTGAGCTTAACCCTGTGACCATGTGGTTCTTGCAGCTTCATTTGTGCCTCGTTCTTCTCAATCAGGCGTTTTTTTTGAATTAGTTCATCTCCTAATTTAGCAATACGCTCATTGCTTGGTGCCATTCAAACAGAGAAACTCTCTATAACATAATAAATTTAACTTGGTCTCTTTAAAGAAGAACCAAAGGGTATAAAGGGAATATTCTGAAGGCATCATTTGTGACGTTGGGCGCATACTCTTTTGACCAGTATGTATACTGGTGCACCTATGGCATCATTGTTGTCATCTGTCAAATTTACTTTGGTGGTTAGGAGTATATAAGGCCTCTGTTGTCAGAAATGATTGATTGTCTAAGCTCATAAATGGGTCTTCTGAATTTCTAATTTATTTTGAGTAGCAATTGTCTAAGAAGAAACTCAATTTTTGAATAGGCTGACTAGAAAAACCATTATTAAATTCTTTAACAGAATTGAGCGGTTTCTTGAAGGTTTTCATAGGTCGAGGGATTAAGCCTCTTATCTCTCTTTCACTTTAATTAACTAAATCAAAGCCAAATTTAGATTTTTTTAAGAAATACAATAACCACTTGTTCAAGCCCACACTTTTTCCAATGTCAATAAAATTAACGCCTGATGCCCCAGCTTGGTGTAGTGGTGCACCCCCATATGGCATCTTTCAGCTGCTACTGAAGCGTCACCTGGCTCTGCTAGCCATCCCCCAATGCTACCATGCAAATGTCCCCCCTTGGGACTTGGCCCACCACCTTGCAAGCTCCCAAATGGTGCTCCGGAGCCCTTTGGTGCTCTCATGGAGCAATTTGCAATTCAGCCTCTGGGTCAATTATGAGAATCTCTTCCCGTACACAAGCGCAGCCATCATTGAGATGGCCTCGGCAGTTTTTAAACCTGCTGGCTATATCAACTTCTGTCTCTTTAAGGGGTATTTTGATATTAACTTCAGCTCAGAAGCTGATAAAGTGGCAGCAGCCAAGCTGCAATTTGTTTATAAAAAGTATTCCTCCCCACCATTCAAACCTGGCTCCCAGATAAGGCCACTTTGGTGGTCCAGTTTGCCAGGTTGCCCTCCCATCTTTCCCATGAACGCCTTCACCCTGAGCTCATGGATGGTTTGGCTATTTACAGAGCAGACCCCATGTTGCAATTTGTGGTTCCCAATAGGGCAGATCGTTTGGCAGGGCCTCAAGTCTTTGTGATAATCTGCCCATTTCATCACGATTCACACCTCACAATTCCCCCCTGTACTGTGATCAAATCCGCCCCTGAGCACCCATTCTGGGCTCATGTTGAAAATGGCTGCACCAAAGCCCCTTGTTCTTTGAGCTTGACCACTCAAAGCGTAAGTGCCCCACAGTTTCCGCCTCCACTGCTTCCACTGCTCCTCCCTCAGGTGTTGGGCTGGTGGCCATTTCGCCCCAATTTTTCAAATGGGGCTCGATCCTCCCACCCCCAAACTTGGGGAAATTTAGCACTGCTTCCAAAGTTGCAGTCAATCATAACCAACCTAAAAAAGTTATTAATGATTTGACGAAATTATGGAATCCTGAGTCTATGGCTGGACTATTTCAGCTGAGTTGCCATGGTCAACAGCATGTGGCCAATCAGCTCCTGCCACTTCCCCAAATCCAGTGGCTGGCCCAGCGCTGGATGAATCCAATCCATTTGAGGCTCTTGAACTGATTGATGAGGACAAACGGGTTGTACCATGTAAAGCTGTATTTTGCTTTGGAGGAATTTTTTATTGACCCTCCTGATTCGCGTCCCCACTGTTTTCACCCTCAAAACAGTTTTCCAATTTTATAAGAATATAAATAAAATGACAGTTGAGGCTGCAGATGCCCCTGCTAACACCCCACTTCTCCAGCTTCTGGGGCGATGGAGCCCCTTGTTAATGTGTATCATTATCCCCAAATTTCCCCATGATTTTGAGGAAGATGCGAATTATGAAATTGAGGAGCTTGATTTTAGTGTGAGCTGCGCTTGCATTGATGCAGCAAAAACTTTTCTTTTTGTCCCCAACTATCCTGAAATCTGCTGGCGCATCAAATCATTCACTTTTGTGACTACTCTCATCTCTTTTGCTAAACATCAACTTGCTCAATACGTTGTGGCAATGGACATTGCTGGCCTCATTAACAAAGAAAACCCACAATAATACCTCTTTATTCACATGCCGCTGATGCCCCAACCCCTATGTTTTGCCGCAATGGTCTGCCATCTAAAGCGGGCGCTGGGTAAAAGATTCCCCAAAGCTTCCTCAACTTCTGATATGACGTCCTAGGCTGTTAGATGAGGTGCCATATTAGGATGTTTTTATTTATGATTGTACCTTTGTTTGGACCATTTGCAAATAAGAATGCGTGGCAGCTCCCTTTTTTGGTCTGGGCACCACTAGTGCTAAAAAAGAAGAATTAAGCTCCTTTAGTTGAGCTTTTCTCAACTATGCTTTATAATTATCAAACTCCAAAAGTTGTTTAAGTACCATGTACTAACATCAGCATATTTTAGTGGGATCTTTACCCTTCTGGAGATTTAACAACTTGCGACGTAATTCATTCTTTTTAGAGGCTATAATATTCTAAGAACTTCACGTAAGAATTGGTGTTAATATCAGTGTAATTTAGGGTCCATTAGGTTAGCTCTAGAAAACTAAAGGAAAGGTTTTCTCTGCTAGTTGTCCCACCACTAGCTAACCCTTTTAACATCAGTGGTGATGCTCTAATTTTCTGACTCAAACTTAGTTTATAATGACAGAATCATTAGGACATATCAGTAGTCACTTTATTAACAGAGGCGTCATGATGACCTAATTTAATACCACTGTTTGTACTTGGCTGCATGTGGGTGATAAAAATCGTTTAAGGTGGTTGCCCTCATTAGCAAATGTGCATGAACAGGTCTCAGCTTTGCGCCCTCTTAGCAACAAGCCGAGGGTAAAATGATTGACTCCTTAGAAATGCCAAGAAAAACAACTTTGGTTAGAACTTATTTTTCTCGAAGTTCAAAAGTTCCTACCAATTCTCAGTGGGAAGAGATATTTCTGTCTTAGAGAATAAACTTTAACTAAAAAAAATATATTATTTTGAAAGGACCATTATTAAGAAAGAGGCTACTAGTATCTAAATTACCAAAAGAAAATAAAGAATGTGGTGATTGATAGGCGGAACCACATGTGAGAGTGGAAGGAGATTCAGGAACACGAGAGGCAAATGGCAAAGTCCTTGTTTAAAACTGGACTAATTTAAGATTCAGTATTGAAGGCTGTACTGAGATCAAATAAAAGTACACAGATAAGTAGATTCACTTACCTGTTAAAGGAAGCAAATAGGTAATAAAGCATAATATGTGGCTTAAGGTGATTAATGGGGTGAATAGAGGAACAAAAAATGAATAAATCCTCAGGCATGATATCAAGATTATACACTCAGCTCAAACATTCTTTCCTATCTCATCAGCTGATGGCGCTAATTGGTCAAATTTATCCAGAGTTCATTAGGTTATTAACTTGCTGTATTATGGGAAATTACTTAGTGCTGAAAATATAAGAGTATAAGTCAGTTTGGTCATTAGGCCTGGTAAACATGGGTAGATAAAATGATAATAATATCAAGCCTTAAAACTGATTTAATATTAATTATCAACTATAAACAAATGTCAAAAGTAATTTAAGTAAAGACAATGTTGATTAAAGTATTGATATATCAAAACCTAAAGTCAAGGATTCACCTTGATTAAGGCAAAAAAAACAACCGTGGAGAAAACCTAAGTTATCATGTTCACTCATTTAACCCTGACTACTGAAATCAGAGTTCATGATTTTGGAACGGTTAAAGAAATGGGATTACCATCAGAAGTTGCCAAAATTATATATGCACTGGTTGATCAAGAGCAACTTGCTGGGTTATTAGAGCATCAGCAGGAGGAAGTGCTACAATTATTTAAATATAATGGGTGATATTTTCTTAGGATGGTCATGATCTAAGATGCGCTAGAAATGTGATCCATAAGGTTGATCCTGTAGAGTGACCACTGGTATGAATGTAATCCCATCCGCCAATCCAAGGACACTGAAGCAGTAGTCAGCAAGGAAATCATTAAACTGTTTAAGCTTGGGCTCCTCATACCTTCTTTAAGTTAATGGGTGAGTCCAATCTTTATAGGAAAGATAAGGAAAAATCAAATCTGTTGATGATCAATTGCCACCATTTGAACAAAATTTCTAAGAAGGATTCATATCTACTGGCAAGGATTAACAACACACTTGATCGTCTAGTGAAGCCAAATTCTGTCCAGCCTTGGGTTTAACTCAGGGTATTGGCAGATAGACTTTCATAAAAGAACCAGGGAAAGTGTGTGATAATTACTGCACAAGGGTTGTACCTTCTGACAAGAATGCCCCAAGGGCTATGTATTGCGCCATCTACCTTCCAGCTGGAAATGAATTACATCTAATGCAATTTGAAGTTGTCCTTTATTATGGTCTACTTGGATGACATCGAACTTTTTCAGGAAACTTACTGTCCATATGGTGCTGAGTAAACATGGGCAATCATGCTCCTCCCCTCCCTTTCTTTTGGTCACCACAATGTGAAGTGCTTATATGTGTGACCTGTAACTTTTAAATATATTTCTAAACATTATTACCTCAAATGACCATGTGCTTGTAGTGTCCTTTTCGTGGGCAATCAAGTGCAAGCTATTGTTACTATTTATGCCCTGACCTGTGTGTGGGCTCTCCAGGAATTCCTCTCAGCTGTTACTTCCCTCCCACTTACTCCTGACCCATTTGTTGTCGGCGACATGAACTGCTGGGACAACTGGCCACTGACAGCTGGCTTTCTGCACCTGCCCCTCACAGGGGCCTGTTGAACTTCGCGTTCTAAAAACCATTTTGGGGCTGTTTGATACCCTACCTAATCATGCACCGCTGCTCCCAAAGTGTCCCGTCCCCATGTGTACAACAGTCAGCTGAGGTCTATGTCTCGCATTAACCTTATTTAAGCCCCTTGAACTTTCAGTTTCAGGCTGCGCACTTTATGATGACAAAAATCGATTTTCTGACCAATAGTGGTTGGTGTCAATTCCTTAACTTTGTTGCACCCAGTGGCACAGGCACAAATGTGATGCAAACTTTGTTTGGGTGATATAATGTTGCCCAGGTTTTCCTCATGGATGGACACCAAAACCTCAGCACCAGAGTTCACCACACCATTCTGTGTTGACCCACTTACTATCTGATCAACCTTCAAAGCGAACACCATCTGCCAGGCATGCCACCTCTCATTGCGTCGCTCTTGGGCTGCTTCAGCAGTCATTAGGTGCACGCTTGCAGAAGTGGACCACCTGGAGTCTAACGTACTGGCTGCAGGCTACAGCCCAGATTGGGATTGTAAGTGGACAGAAGCATCTGCTCATCTAAATGCACTGGTAAGACAACACAAACATCGCATTTGTGTTTAGTACAAGGCAAAAATATAACAGCGGGTGACAATAGATCAACTTATTTTTTTCAAAAATCTTTGCACTGCAACAGAGCTTGGCCTGCACACAGGTGCAGCGGCTGGACCACTCTGTCACAGATAATCCATCCAAAGTGGCAATCAAAGCTTAAAACTATTATCCAAATTGCATTAAACTGATTCAGTCAAACAGCTGAAGTTAGTAAATTTCTCAAAAGTGCACATATCTGCACATTTTCCCATTATCTGGAGTTGATGAATTTAATTTCTCAGGATGAAAACTGGTATGTCATTTGTGATGCACCGCACAGATAAATGCCCAGGTCCAGACGGGATTCCTTTTGGTTTCTATAAGAGATTTTCAATTATTTCTCATCTTTGTTGCTTGCCTCAATGAACCAGCGTTTGTTAAAAAGGGCCTCCTTCCTGGAGGCCAGGAGGCGTTCACAATAACGCTGTATAAAAAATAGGGATAAGCTGGACTTGGCCAACTGGCGCCCCATATTACTTACTAATACAGATAATAAGTTATATACTAAAATTATGGCCAACCGCCTAGGGGAAGTTGCCTCTGATCTCATTTCCTCTGAGCAATTTGGTTTCATTACTAAGAGGTCTATATGGGACTACATACACACTGTAGCTAACGTCTTCCAATCCACGGTTACTGGGGAGCGTGTTTTTTAGACCAGCATAAGGCTTATGATAGAGTCAACTGGTAACCTATCAAAGACTGCTTCCACAA
>JAKSZP010012331.1:0-66174 GCA_022478985.1 Massospora cicadina
AATCTGCTCATTTGGGCGTTTTGTTTTAATCAATTAGTTACGTTATTTTTATTTTTAGTTTTTAGTTTGGTAATGTCCATCCCCTGGTTGGCTTACCTCAGTTAAATAGAAAGAGATAACAAAATACTGGTCTCAATTTTAAGCAAAATGGCCATTAGACCCTCTTTACTGGGATCTTTACTTTCCCAGTGCCTTCATGGCCTACTATATTGCTACCATTGCATCCTTAAGATGTCCCCTTTCCATGTGTTATATGGGCAAGAACCTGGGGTGCCAGCATTATTAGCCAAGGATATTTTCTCTGACAGGATTGATCCTGAACAAGCCATGAAAATTTGGCCCAACACATCATCCAATTACAATCATAGACCATGACTAATTTAGCAAAGATTGTTGCCAAAGAAATCCAAGCCACGAATGATCTCAGGGCCCCTACTCCTTCATTCCAAGTATCCAATTTGGTACTATATTACACAAATGAATTACTCCAAGAATTGAAAAGCTTGGTTCTATCTGGGAAGGGCCATTTTCAGTCACAAATAAGGGAGGGGATGAGTATTCTATCAAATTCCTCGCTTCCAGCTCACCATCAACTGAGTTTATGGCCGCTTCCTTTGGCTCTATTTCCCCCCCAACATCCTTGAGGGGGGTGATGTCAAACATTTGCCTTACAGGCTTCAGAATAAGAATGTTTTGGGTAAAAATCAGGAAAAGAGAAAATGTTGAACATTTACAAGTCCCTGATAATGAGGAGATCAATTTAAATGATAATAATGATTTTATCATCTAAAACACCCAGGCCAATTCTCAGTAGAGCCCCACAAATTGGGGTAACACAATTTCAAATACCTCACAGGCAATTCACACGAGATCAAGCAGTTTTATTACTCCAACCACACAGCAGACTCTGGGGCATCCATCAGATGGTATTCCCCCAGCCACAACCAGTTTCATTCAAGCACCTATTCAGGGACCACCCCCTTTTATAGGCTTGGCGGAGGTCCCCCAAGGTGCATTAATTTTAGCTATTGGGGATTGGCTAAAATATATTAAAACCTTACCCCACGGGTATGCCTTGCCTAAAAATGATTCCCCGTCCATCATTTGGCCAAAGTGAAGAGAGTTTTCTGAGCTTCAATAGGCCAAATTCACATATTTCCTAATTTGGAACATACTGAGCTATTCCAAATTTATCATTGGAATCCCTTTGACCTTAGATATGATTTATATACTGAATGGTATGATATTAAGAAGGTTCGTTTTTCCTTACCCCTGTGATGCTAATAAAACTATAAAAAACTCAAATTTATAGCTTTATTATTTATGTTCCTTTATTATAATTAGTGGTTTACTTTCCCTATTTGTTGTAGTTTTAGGCAATAAACGCACCAGAGAGCTTAAAGCCCCTGAAATCCAACAATCTTCTAAGATTTTAAATTAAGAATAAAGGAATCTCTTATTATATAGTCTTTATTTTAATTATATCTTTTTAAAGATGCCTACTTATGGAGTTAGAAAGTTCTTTTATTTAGGCAATTGCCTCACTCCACACTATCACACTAATCTAGGGTTTAATACTTGGCACTAGTATTTTTGCAACTATTTACCACGGGTTTGTTAATATGTTTGGATGAAATGCACAAATCCAAAGCTGGATGTCTGGGTTGATATCCCTATTTTAGTCAATGAGTTGGGTGCTCCTACCTAATTCATTTGTGTCATATTGGCGTGAGCCCATGTGTTACATTAGATGAAACTCAGATACTTTATTTTCAGTGTGGTGGGATCCCAAGGAGGAATTGGAAATTTTTTAAAGCTCCATCTTGGTATTGCCAAACTGCAGCTTTATTGATGTTGGTTTTTTCACTGACTTTTGTATTGTAAGAATTTGTTCAAATTTGGAAGCTACTAGGGAATAAAACAAAGGATGATGAATTATCACAGACCAAACAGAATAGGATGTGACCTCCTATTACTGTCAGAGCTTTTTATAATATTCATCAAGTGGTGTCAAAGATCCATTTACAGGGGCATTTGGCCCAGGAAGCAGGAGGTGAAGCAACATTTTTTTGTAGATCAGCCAAGTTGTTGATGCACTATCTGCGTCATGTTTATATGACCTTATTGAAGGGAACCAACAGCATGGACAAGGATGGGAGTCAGGAGGTATAAACGGTCAAAGTTTTGTACATTACTGACCTTTTAGCATACCTTGGATCAACGCTGGGTACATGCTAGGTATGCCCAGGTTGGTACAAGTGAGGTTTTTTTAAAAGCCCAGCTCCCTGTTTCAGCTTTAATGCTAAACGGATGAGTTTTATTTTGAACAATGACAGCTCAATACAGATAATAAATGAACGGGGGTTCAAAACCATTCCATTTATGAAATTGTGAGCTCAGGTCAGGTTTAACTTCAATTAATCACTTGAGCAAGGTCAGTTCTAAAGTATGTTTCCCTGTTAGATGGAAGCATGTGCCTATTGGTGCACCAAAGCTTAGTACAACTTTTGCTGATCCACAATTTCCCCAAGTTGACTTAATCATGTTTGCTTGAGACCAATGCTTCTCATTAGTCATCTTCCACAATAAACCCCAAAGTCGTTTTTACGTTTTTCTATATGTTGGCTTGGGCAAACCTGTGCTTGGACCTCTCTGAGAAGGTCTCACAATTTGTTAGCCAGTTTATTTTTTTAAATAAGTATAGCCTCGGGTACACCGCTGGGCCTACCAGGTTCCCTCCAAACAAGATCATCTGTGCACTCTAGCCCCGTACAAAACTTGGTTATGAACGGCCCTTGGGCACAGCCAAGTTTTGCTGTTTGCTCGATCTATTATTCTCTTTACCATGCTACACACCCTAGCATTATGCCACCTTGACTCCATCTCCCTCTTCTGGGCTATTTATATGTTCACTCTGATGATGAGTTCCTTGCTTTGGTCCAGTGCTTTGTGCACCGCCATGCAGGGAATTGGATAGTTATAGACGCTCTAAAGACAATCTGAAGATGAAGAAACCTGGTTACAAGAATTAATTGAATATCAATTAGGCTTACCTAATTCATTAGATGAATTATCAAGCATAATTGACCATGCAGCATGTCCAGATGAATCCCATGATGAAGCTTTGTCTTCTCTAATTTTTTAAATCAAGGTTTAACTTCATTATCAGTGTATTCTCTCTTGTTCTATCCTTTGGCCAAGGCTGCAAAGGCTTCTGAATCTTAGCTTCCCATTATGTTTTGCCATAAATAAAAACCTGATCTTGTATCTGAGATGGAAGCGGCTAGACTATCAGCAACTCTCAAAGCTGAGGTTGTTAGCAGTCCAAGTAGAGTGCTAATTAATTTGGCTCAAGAGCGCAGGTATTCAAAGAAATTTCAATAAAGGCTAACTGACATGCAATTCTGTACCTATCCAGATAACCTCTCATAACTTTGGATACTCTAAAGAAGAAAACATAAATGAATTCTCTGAGGAGATGGGAGTACATGAAAAGTAAAGGCACCAACCTAAGGCTTTAAAACCTGCTTAGATTTAAACCCAAGAACAATTTAAACTCAACAAGAAAACTATGCCAGATAAAACCTCAAGTAGCAATAAAAAATACTGCTTTGCTTTACCCTTATTTATATGTTCATTTTAGTCTGAAAAAATGAAGGTAAGTATACTGCTTTCATGGACACTGGTGAAGAGGAAAATTTTCTTGACATGGAATTGATCCAGCTTATGGGTCTAGAGATTGAAGAGTCTGGAATGGTTACCTTGTGTCAGGCGAACAGCAAGTAAGAATTAGACTGGCCTGCCAGCTCAGATGCCAGAGCATCCAAACAGAAAACCAGAATGCCCGAGGCACTGCTGCTGATATGACAAATATGGAACCAGAAAAGAGTTCCACCAATATCTGCTGGTGAGCCAGAATTTCATATAGGCACAAAATAAGTACCAGATGCACACAGATGTTAACCTGAGGGGTACAAGAACATTGGCAAATAAGGTGGCTTAATTTTTAACATGTAAAAACTAATACTTTGGGAAGAATTTTTAATGGAAATTTAGGAAAAAAAATTGACCACCAATTTTCTCAGTGCGATGCAACTGATTAAATAGTAGTCAGTTTGGGGGAAACAAGCCAGGATCAGGTCCTGCAATTTTGACCTAACCAGCAAATTATTTGGGAATGGGCGGGTTAGTTCCTTGGGAACTGACATCACAAAATTTGGTGGCGGGCTGAGTCTCTGTCAGTTTGACCTCAAACATCTGAACCAAGGCTTGGCTACATTTCCAATGGTTGGTGTGACGGCATTTAGCCCAACGAGTGGTGGGAATCCCCCAAGGCCACCCCACATAGGGGTGGGCCCATTTGGTTGGGAATGGGTTTGGGACGCCCAACCCACCCATGCTCAGTTGCTGGGCTGTTTGTTCAGTCAATGGCACTGCATCAGGCGCCATACCTGATTTGTCAGCAGGAAGCTGCCCATTGGGGGTGATGCCTGACAGATTTGGGAGGGGGAGTTTTATCTGATTGTCATGTTAATCAAATTGCAACTGTCAGGCATTCTGGCCAATAGATCAGTCTTCATACCTTTTTGACCATTTAAAATCTGAGCATCAGGCTGATTGCCACTTAAATTGGTTATGATCAATTTCATTTTGGTGATATCAGAATAGATTTCACTGATTCCTCATAACAGTTCTGCTGAGGTTAGTGTGGGTACTGGAAGCGGGATCCAAAGTGGGAGAGCTGTTACCCAGCGCTCATCTACTATGTGAGCTAGATCGCCCTGAGTAACGAGGGGCATGGCCATCCTCTTTGGTATCTTCTTGCTCGGGAACAGAAAGATGGCCCAGTCAACACCCAGAGGACGTTCCCTGGGACTTACACCTTGGCTGATTTGATCAAGAAGATTCCTTTCTGGAGGTTAAAATCACAATTGATTTTGAAACAAGGTTTATTTGAGCTTTGTGAGGAATTCTATACCATTCTTAATCTGCCTCATCATATTTTTCTGGGAATGCGGTGGTGGTATTATTATTCTCCTAATTTCAATTTTTGGGAAAACCTTGTTAAATTGTGTCCAAAAGGGAAGAGACAATTTTACTGAATGTTTGTCATTGGTGGTAAAAGGTTTGGAGAGTTAAATGAAATATGTAGAGTAGGTGTACCAGGTTTACTTGGTGAGTATCAAGACTTTGGACCAGTTTTTGGAAAAAAGGGTTTCCTCTTTATCTCCAACAAGTCCATTATCTTTTCATTCTGGTTTAACAAGAATACTGAGCTCCCTCAAGGATGCCCGTTGTATTCTTTAAATCCTTAAGCAAGAGTAGCCCTGTATGATTATGTTAATAATATGTTAGAGGCAAGACTGATTGTTTCCTCCAAGTCATAGGGCATGTCACCAGTTTTACTTGTTTAAAGTCCAATGGAGATTTATGCCCATGTGTTGACTTCCACCGGTTGAATGCAGTAACTGAACCTGATCCATATCCCATGCCACTTATGGAAGAAATTTTCCCATTATTGACAGGATGCTCAATTTTTACAAAGCTTGACCTTATTGATGCCTTCAATTGGATACCAGTTTTCCTGAACCACCAGAGATACAGCTTTTAAATGCCATATTAGAAATTTTGAGTATAAATTTATGCCTTCTGGGTTAAAAGCACCTGCAGTTTTTCAAAGGACTGACCATGTTTTGGGAGGCCTTGTAGCCGGTGTTACTTCTCCTACATGGATAGTATTTTAGCATCTTCTTGAAACTATGAGGATCATGTGCAGGATGTAAGGCAAGTCTTAGAGGCTAATTCTTAAGACAATCTCAAATTAAAGCCATCTAAATGTGAATTTAAAAGGATTTAGTCAATTTCCTGGGTAATGTTCTATTCCATAAATGATTATAGTCCGCCCAGACAAATTAAGCCAGTGCAATAATGGAAAGTTTCAAAGGACCAGACAGGAGTGTGTAACTTTTTTGGGAACCATTAATTTTCTATGGTGCTTTATCAAGAATGTTTCAGAACTATCCCTTCCACAAACAAAACCAACAGGGAAGGTACCGTTCAAATGGGGCCAAGAAGAGGATCTAGCATTTAGAGCAATAAAGTAGAAGGCACCTCAGGCACCTGTGTTGTTGCATTATGACCCAGGTAGATCTTTCATAGTTGAAACAGATGCTTCAAATTTTTTCAATTGGAGCAGTGTTACTTCAGGTGGGGCCTGACAATCTGGAACACCCCATAGTATATTTCAGCAGAAAAATGTTTCCAGCTGAAACTAATTATCATATATATGATAAGGAACTTCATGCCATTATGTCTGCATTGAAGGAATGTTAACATCACCTAATTATGCTCAACATCCTTTTATTATTTGCACTGATCATAGGACATTAAAACTTTATAAAGACCCCCAAGTTGATGAACCAAAGACGAACATGTTGGAATTTGGAATTGGTTCATTACAACTTCCAAATTGAATATCACCCAGGATCTGAAAACACTCTACCAGATCAGCTAAGTTGTGATGGCCGACATGGGTTATCAAGAAAAGAGCTTGATAAGTTTAACACTGCAACTATGCTGCCTTCTAATCTGTTTTCTCATGTCAGGGATGGCTTTCATGGTTTAAAGATTGGATCAGAGCGTCTCAGAGGCATAATAAGTTTGGGAAACAGCTTCATGGGGAAAGGATGAATGAACAAAAAAGAGATCTTCATAAAGTCATATACTATTTAGGCAGGGGTTACCTATCATTGGAAAAAATTGTGGGTTCCTGTTCCAGATCTTCAGTCTGAAGTGATTCAATCCCGTCATGATAGTCCTCTTGCAGGTCATCCTGGAGCTTGCAAAATACAAAAACTAATTCAACAATACTTCTATTGGCCTGGATTATTTAATATAGTATGGGAATATACCAAATAGTGATTGACACAAGTATGCACAAAACATCTCCATACATTACCTGCTGGTGAACTACACCCTTACAAATTCCTAAACGTCCTTGGTCGTCTTTAAACGTGGACTTCATTTTAAGCTTTTAATAGTAGAAGGGAGTGATAACATCATGGTTGTTTGACTGCATGACTTAATATGCTGAATTATTTTCTTGCTCAATGGGAATTACAGCCAAGGAGGTTTCAGGTATCTTTATTAATGAATTTTTGATCATTCATAGTCTTTCTGAGGGAGTAATTTCTGATTGAGGACCTCAATTTGTTTCTCACTTTTGGAAACATCTTTTGGAAAATTTGAATATCCAACCTTTTAAATCATCAGCTTACCATCCTCAGTCAGATGGTCAGACTGAAAGGGTCAACCAGGTCCTAGAACAATAACTGCAATGTTACATCACAAATTGACAAAACAGCTGGGTCAAATGGATCTAACTGGCACAATTTGCTTATAATAATAGATGTCACTCCTCTACTGGTATATCTCCATCCCTTGCAACTTATGGCCAAAACCCAGAGATGTTGGGTGGGCATGAAGGGCAACGGTGCCCAGGTGCTGATGAAATAATTCAAATTACAACAAAAATTTAAGGTTCAAAAGGAAAACTTGGAACAGGCTATTTATAAGCAGAATAAGCAGGCGGATCATCACAGTTCCAGGGGTCAAAAGTTTAAATCATGGGACTTTGTATTGATCAGTGCTTTTAATTACAAGGTTCCTATCAAAAGTTTAAAATTGGGGCTCATGGCATTGGGACCATATGAAATCGGTCAGCAATTAATGATGTAGCTTATGAGCTTATATTGCCAAAAGGTTAAAAGGCTCATCCAGTAATCAACACATCTCAATTATGGGAATTTAAAGGACCTATTCCAGAAAAGCCTCTTCCACTCAACCCAGAGATTTGGGCAAGCCTGAATATGATGTAGAGGAAAACTTGGATACCTGAGTGGTGAAGGGTCAGAGATCTTCCTTGGTGAAATGGGTTGGTTACCCATTGAAGAGACTACTTGGCAATTTACTGCAGACTTGCCAAATGTCCAGATAAGATAAAGCAGTCCTTTTTAGATCTGGATGTGGGTAATGTAACGGTTAGAAACTTTACAACCAGCATTTTATTGCCTTAGTTTTTGGACTTAAATTTAACCCCAGAGAATTTGATATGTGGAAACTTTATCCAGAACAGAATTAAGCTTCTGGATTCCCATTTCAAGTTTTTGAGGTGGATGAACTTCCATCTGAAACTAATGATTCAACCCAAATAAATTTTAACTCATCACCCAGGGCCTCAAAGCTAAATTAATTAGTGAACGGGTGTAGGTTGGCAAAGCTAGATTTATGGTATGTTGAAGCGTATAAATGAGCGAAGTCAAACTGGGGGGTTCCCTCAGTTTATCCTTCTAACAATTTACAGCTAAGTGTAAAGGCATTCCTTATATAATCTTTATGTTTAATTATTTTTTCTTAAAAATGCTTACATAGAGAGTTGGAGAGTTCTTTTAGCCAGGCAATTGCCTCACTCCACACTCTCACATTAGGCCAGGGTTTATTACTTGGCACCAGTATTTTTGTGACTGTTTTCTGTGGGTTTGTTGATAGGTTTGGATAAAACTCATGAATCCAAAGGTGGATATCTGGGTTGATATACCTACTTTGGTCAATGGCTTGGGTGTTCTTTACCCAATTCATTTGTATCATACTGGTCTGAGCCCATGCATTATAGTTAGGTACATGTTTTCTGGCTCTTTCCATTTTCAGGTCTCTGGGATATCTGATGGAGGAATCTTTAGCCTAATGGAGAAGATCATCAAAAGTAGAGACTTTGTATGGTAATTCAATGGCAACGGCTGCCATTTCATGGCTGAGGCACCAACTGAGATGTTGAGCACCAAATTCTCTTTATAACTTCACTAGTAATTTTATTAATAAATTATATAGATAATATCACAATATCATTAATAAATTCTATTCATCTTAAGTTAATTATTATAGTACAATAGTTGTGGACTTTTTTGTGTGATAACGAGTAAGGTTTGGATATCTTTAGAAGAGAATAAGACCTTTGATGTGTATCTCCACTGACTCAGCATAACAAGAACTAAGGCTGGGAACCTCTGAATCCAGAAGTGGATTAAGTTCATCCAGAATAGGGAAGAAGTCCCTAATTGCCAACATAATCAGTATTTTATAGGATTATTTTTAAGTTTAGCATTGGACCACCTCTGGTTTATCTATTCAACTATGGATAATAGTTGACATGCTATTATTGCTCATATATATCTATCAAGCAACAAAAATTGGGTACATAATTGACCCGCACAAATAATCTTGGGGAATGATTTTCAACAAAGCTAGACTTTAATGATTGGTACTCTTTCCCAAAGAAGAGTTGCCACCAGTCCCAGTTTTTAACATATGGTTATTAGTAAATTTAGCATAAATTATCTATAAATTAAACCAATTAATATTATACATATTGGCATGAATATGTCTATGTCTGAGGGTATCAGCTTAAATATGTCTTATGGCTGGTGTTATGTTTAAAAGCTGAGCAAAGGTATTATATCATAATGTGATGATTATAAATTAGCATAGTTGGGTATTGGTAAGTTTTGGTATATAATTTGAGCCAATTAAACAGCTAAACAAGTAAAAACAAGTATTGTAGATGGCTATTGGTAAGCTTAATAAGTAATCGGACAATCAAATTAACAAAATAGTTAGAAACATGTAAAATTTTTACCTTATGTTAAAAAGCTTAGGTGCATGAAATATCTTACATATGGCTGGATGTCATTCAAAAAGCTTTCTTTACCATTTCATTTACCATCATGCCATGATATCATCATTGTACCTTGTCATTTGACTCTTACAAACTTGGCTTGGTGGACCAACCAAATTGTGAATAATTCACTAAATGGAGAAGATTGACATTACTGTCAGGGTAAATCCTGACATTAGTGGAATTCCTGAGATTATAGATATTGTCAGTCAGATCAATATGATATGTGATGAAGTTAGATTGAATAATTGCATATCAAATTAATGATTGTAGAGAAAATATTTGATTAATTGTTTAAATCACTTCATTTGCAATAGTATTCAGTCAATTAATCTCACCAAAACGAATTTATGATGAGACTGAGTTGATTCCCACTGCCTTTCAAAATCACATGCAAGTTGCAATCCCATAAGCTCCAGAGAATAATAGTGCACTGTTTAAAATCAATTAAGCTTAGGTAAGTCCAGGAAGTTGGATGGTATATAAAACCAAGGCATTCATTTGGGTAATCTTGCGGTCAATAAAATTATTCTTATAATGCAAACACTATTAAGTTTATTTACTAAAGTGTTATCATTACCGATCTATCACCCTAGCCTACAAGAAACTCCCTTCAACTTTCTCCTTTTAAAGCCATGTCTTTAAGCAACTCCCATACCATCTTACCCACCATTCCTTATACCTGGACACCTCTAGTGTCCTTGTAATACTGGGCTAAACCCCTTGGTTATGTTAACTCATGGTTAGCTACCCCCAACCAGGTCAGTAGTACACCAGTTCCTGACAATTACCCTCTACAGTTTAATCAATGAGTCATGAGTCATCAAACAGTACAAATCAGAAAGTACTGAATCTAATTAAAATCAATTCACTCAAGTTTGCCGCAGATTGTTCAAGGGTATGGGCAAATAAGATATCAAATTTGGATTGAATTTAATAATACAACCAATGTAGTCCTATTACCACAACTTAAATGGATCCCAAAACCCACCATTTCTATTCTAAAAAAAATTTATGCTGTCAATTTAAGACCTTCGCCAACCTGAGCACAAAGTTGTGGCAAAGCTTGGTGCCTGTCAATATGACAGCAATAAAAATTTATCACATTACATCATTCAGCTAATCATAAAGCTGTGGACCAACAGGATATGTGTGACCCTGCTAATAGTCCTGATGCCAAGTTTGGCAAATTACAAAACTGTAGATCAGAACCCTTGGGCATAACCCAAATTTAAAATGAAATTATTGAGCTAATCAAATAAACAAATTATATATTAAACTGCCTAGCCAAAACCATTATCAGATCAAAATTGACCAAATGATGTCAACCCTCTCAGCTGAAAAGATAACCAAATCACATTCAAGTTGTATATATTTTCATCTCTTATATATGCCATCTAGTTTTTGAGTTTTGTGTGCCCGTTAGGACACCCAGTGCAGGCAACTTTGCAGGATTAAACCTGAGGTACTGCCCCCCACCGCACTGGGGCTGCGCAAATCTAAGCACCATCAAAGTGGGCCTGACTGCAGGTGGAGTGGCTCACACCATCCCAAAAGTTACATATTCTTACTGTTTGGTATACCAGGTAGCAAAGGCTACCCAGAAAGTTTGGATATATGCTTCCCATCTCTTACTGTGAGAAATGAGACCAGACTGACCCCCAAGTTGGACTTACTTGAGGAAAGAGGATTGCCATAGCTTTCTACATCTATTTCTAGCCGTTGCTTATCTTTGTCCAGGGAGCTTGTTGCATGATTTTTTCTGAAGTGAAGCAACGCTGGTTTCTGGCAAGCCATAGACCATACGTCACCTCCCCCATATCATGCACCAGACCCTGAAACCCTCTTTGTCTGCAAGCAGACTTGGTGGGGCATATACAGTCAGGATCTCTGGCCATGCAAGATGACCAGAGGATAACTTACACCCTGGTTGGTATGCTTCATACCATAGGAGAATTTACTTCACACAGCATACGCTGCTGGACACTCCATGAAGATGTTCTTTGCCATCTCCTCCCCTCCGCACGCCTTACAGATATACAGAAGGTCATACTCCATATGCTTACTTCACTTATGCAGAGTCGCCCCAGTGACCAAGATGTTACTGCGGAGTTGGAAGAGAAAGTTCTAAACTGGTATAGACTAGCATCCCTTAACCCTCCTCCCCCACAGGTCCATAAGGCCAGGTCGCATTTTGCTAGTGATCCAGGACAAGTACGTCAAGCAAAGCTCTTTGTCTTGTAGCTTCTGGAACCTGGTGGTTGTGAAATCAGAGAGGCAGACACCGCTACCTCCCTCCATCTTGAGTCAGTCCTGAAGGACAAAGAGGCTTTCCCATCTGGGGTATCTCCAGCCTTCTCTTCCTCATGGGAGCATCCGTCAATCCTGACCTCCACGACCTTCTGAACAGGCTTCACCAGCCTCTAATGCAGCCAGAGAAGGAATTGCTTCCCTCCAGAAAGAAGGTAGTTCAGTTGCTTCCACAACATCCCATGCCTTCCTTACCAGAACCTTGAGGCACTAGCAACATTATTAGCTTCTTCCACTCTAAGCACCCTTTGGCCATCGCCATCAAAGATTCCCCCAGTGAACTGCCCCAATAAAGGCTTGAAGGCTTCTGAAGATGAGGTTCCATCTCCAGTCCCCAAGCTCCTCCCCAAAGGGAAATCGCCTGGATCCTTTTGATGGTCCACTCTCCACCCTCCAATCTACCCTTGCTGCCTGCCCAAGCTCTAAAGTAATCCTTCCAGTAGCCTGGTAGGTCCCCGCACTTGGAATGGCCCCTTGATTGATGCCTCAGCTGACACCAAGATCCTTGTTAGAACTGTCCTTGAAAGCCTTAGAGAGATAGTCCTCCAGTATTGGAGACCAACAAATGGATTTTCCCTCCCAAGCGACCTGTGCAATCCACTTCAACTGCAGTGCTTTGATCATTTCCCAAAGTTAATCAGACCGATGCCCCCCTTCTTCACCTCCTGGCACAAGTTAGAGAAACTGGTTTTTGACGCCTGCCCTCGCCAAATGAACTGGATGATTGAACTCTATATTTTCCTGATGGAAGTTGCTGGCGGTGGAACAAATCCAGAAATGTACCATAGTCTGGAAAGAATGAAAGTGTTTTTGACAATAGCCCTGACCCGATAAGATAAGTTAAGCCATTGCCACTTTTAAGCTGATTTTTTAAGGTCCGCTTCAAGTTTGAGCCAAATTTCATGTTGTGACGCCTGCTCAGGGATGGGACACCTGAGGCACAGAAACTCCTCCCCTGTTGCCATCCAGGGGATTGAGCTCTTTGGTGCCACACCCAACGTCACCGTTCTGCCAATGGGCCAATCCCTGGATTTTGACAGATTGACCTTTGCATTACTTGCATTCTGGTACATCTTCAGAATGTTCATCACCACCTTCTCCTCCTCCTCCTCCAATGAAACATAAATCTAAGTATCATCCACAAACATTGAATGATAGTACTCCTCGCCGTTAATGGTAAGTTTCCTCTGGTCTGAATTTCTGAGAGCCACTGATAGGGTCTCTATTGCAAGGACAAACAACACGGGAGATAGAGGGTCTCCCTGACGCACACCCCTACACACTTTAAAAGGGTGAGAGAGGATCCCATTAATATTGACAACCAATGAGGCCTTCTCATAAATCTCTTTAAGCAGTCTCAACAAATGCCCCTTGATTCCAAACCCTATTTAACACTTCCCAAAGAAAATCATGATTCACCCAATCACACGCCTTCTCTTGGTCAAGAACAGTAGCCACCCCCTCTGGTCATAATGTTTACTTGCCCACTCTTCTATCATGTGAAGCAGCATCAAATTGTCAGTAATTGAGGGTCCTGGAATAAACCCATTCTGCTCTTTCCCAACAACGTCTACCACAACCTCCTTTAATCAGTTGGTTAGGATATTTATTATGATCTTATAGCCAACGTTAAGCAGTCAAAGGCCAATAGTTCCCCATGAGGGAGGGATTGCCCTTCTTATACAACACCACCACACCTTTTGAAAACGCCGGCTCAATTATACCAGAGGTTAGGAGTTAATTGTAAAGCTCAGCAAGCATCTCAGACATTTCTGCCCAAAATAACTTGAAGAGCTCCAAGATCAACCCATCCTCCTCAGGAGACTTGCCATTATTGCCTTTACAGATGGCGTCTGACACCTCTGACTTGCAGATCTTGCTACATAAGTGCAGCTGAGTCTCCTTTGGTAGTACCCCCAGTCCGCTTGTGAGTACTTTGGATGCCTCCAGGTCATTCTCAGAGGGGCCATAAAGGTCATCATAGTAGGATTTGGCCGCCTCAGCCATGTGAGCTGCATCCTTCACCTCAACTCCCTCATCACAAAGTGACAAGATCCTTGCCAAGGGTCTGAATGCCCCTACTGGCTTGCAGATTCGGGCCATATTGCTGTTAGAATCCTCATCCCACCTAGACTTCCTTTGTTTGAGGCAATCCATCATGAAGGCTCCCATCAATTTCGCATACAATTTAGCCTTAGCCAAATAGGCAGATGCCCCCATGACCGCAGCCTGCTTTTAGGTACTCTCAAGCTCCTATCCGAGGTTTCATACCTCGAATGCATGGCCACTAGCTGCCTCCCAAACATTTTACAAGCCATCTTAAGATCAGCCTTCATCTGCAACTATTTTACTGGAGTATCTGGCTTCTCCACCACCTCACCTTTTTCCTCATGATATCCTGAGGTGGACTCCACTTCAGAAGTTCAGGGTTCAGTTTTCAGATCCTTTTCCCCGCAGAAGAAACCCAAGGGTCACTGATCTGCAGTTCAAGGGGCCAATGGTCTGAAGCACCTGGATCATGATTCCAAAGGATCAACTTGCAGCGACTCAGGAGAGGCTGGGGCACTGAAATTAGGTCAATGCGGGAGAAATGATCCCCCTGGATGCGACTCCACCTAGTCTCCCCCTCCTCACTATGGCCCTCTCTCCACACATCCAGTAGGATGAGGTCAATCATTAAACCAGCCAACTCGTGGGCTCCAGGATCAGAACTCCAGTTGCCTGAAGCCCCAACCCTGTCATCCCTAAAGCAGAGACAGTTCATGTCTCCCCAGCACTACTGACCCCCTGATGCCTTCCTCCTGGATCCTCAGGCTGCCCTTCTGGAAGAAGGCCTTCCATTCAAATCCAGAATTGGGCGCGTAAATGCTGATAAAACAAATTGATTCCTCTCCAAACAGTGACATTACTGCCACTGCTCTTCCAGGAACCAATACCCTTTTATCCAACACCTTAACCTTGTCTGCCCACCAGACCAAGATACCCCCTCTTGGTTTCTCCCCCTCCTTCTTCCCTCCCCTAAGGGCGAGTCTGAGTTTGGTTGATCCACCAAGTAAAAGTAAAATGATTGTTTCAGAGGAAACTGGAAAGCCAGTCCTCTTCCACCCCAGGTTTGGACTTAATCTCATTAAGGAAGCCAATAATTATCATATGTTGTTGCAATAGGAGTTTCATCCGCTGCCACTTCTTGAGTACATTCAGACCCCAAACAATAGCAAATTCAACCCTGATCACCATAGCTCAAAACCAAAGAGGCTTCAGTGTCAGGATCAGTAGGGTCCTCATCCTCTTCCACCTCAGCTGGTTTAGTGGGACCACGTTTCTTCCTCCTCTTTCCAGTGCTAGACTGGGCTAGGGGTGGAGACTGCTTTGTCACAACAGCCTCCGTAATCTTCACATTGACAGGGTCCTCAATAGACCCCTCCACTTCAGTTGAAGGCATTGAGTTAGAAGGCATTGGCCCACTATTGCTATCAGGAAACACCTCTCTCACCTCCGCCTCTTCCCCTATAGGACTCACACGCTCCATCCCACCCACATCCCTAATGGTTGATCGCCTCTTACGCAATCAAATGATGGGGAGAACCCCATCCATTTTGGGGGAGACTGATTTCAAAATGTCTTTTATGGGCTGGGACAAAGCGCCACTTGTAACAATTGAGTTTGTCTCGATTGTTGCATTCTGACTCAGATTCAGAAAATCTGAATCTGAATCAGATTGCTTTTAGAATATTTTTGGTTCAGCCATTTTGGGCTCTGGGTTGTGCCTCGCCTGAGTTGTAGATTAAGCTTGTGTGAGCCTAATTAATGACTTGGTTGAGGCCCCCAAAAGAGCTGCCTTTATAAGGTGCACCTGCCCATTCCAAAGCTCACTTTTGAATTCTTTCCCCTAGCAATATCTACCTGGGGAGCATTTGTGGTGGCTCCCTGGACGAGCTATTGACGGCAGGGCCTTTTAATATGTCCAGAATGAAAATAAAGGTTGTTTCGATGTTGGCATACCTCGCTTACCTGTGGTCTTTTTCCCTGTTGAGGAGCTTTTTGAGTGGGTTGATTTCAGACCAACTCCCCCAGAGGACTTTTCATAACCAACCAGTAGTAGGTGATTGTTGGGCTGTTTAGATTTTTGCCCATACTCCCAGCCTGCTAGATTACCTGGTGTCACTAGGGGAAAATTCCTAAAGCAAAGTGAATCAGAAATTGGTTGACCCAAATTTTAGAGGAACGACGTTTGGGGGATTTTGGAATATTCGCCTGGTTGTATCCATCGGGGATTGATCTGGATGAATACCTAATATCTCATCGGGTGGAGCAGCCAATGAAATAGGGGCATCTGATAGTGATTAACTATCAGATGTACTAATTGGGATCGTCAGGTTTCATCACCAACTGATTGGAGATGTATGGTGAGTTGCAAGGCGAGTGATGCCGCCTGCAACTAGCAAATCAATCAGTTGGTGAAGTGACCTGCCATAATGGGTAAAAAGTTCCATTACCTAAGCAAGTCGCTAGCCAATTATGGTTGCTTTGCTTGGATCAAGAGGAAAACATTAGGGACACATTTCTGACTCTTTCTATTTGAGGTCTCAAGGATGTCCAACGACGGAATCCTAGCCAGGATGGGGAATACCATCGCTGCTGAGTTGGGGAAGGGTGATTCAATGGCAATGGCTGCCGTTTCATTGAAGAGGTGTCAACCGAGGGTTAGACAGCCAAATACCCTATAAATTCCCTAGGATTCACTATAATAAAGGATAAATAAAAAGAAGCAACTATTAGTACAAACATAATTATTTATATGAAAAAAACATTATTATTTTTATTTGTAGATTTGGTTATAGTTAGACTATCAGCATCAAGTGTGAAGTTCCATCTCAAGGATATTATTGCAGAAGGCAATAATTGGTAGACTCTCAGAGAGAAGAGTAGAGATCTGAGCGGGGATCTAGAGACAAAAGGAACCACAACTAGGGGATATCTGCCGACTGTGTGTTGGGCCAAAGGAGACTGTCATCAGAGGATCTTGACAAAGATCAAGTGGACAGTAATATAGGGAATGAATCCCTACGAATACAACTTATCAAGTATTTAATTGGAAATACTGGCTAAAGCGTTGGGCCTTGTAATAGTTCTAACTCAACTACAGATAATAGTCTTCATACTATTATTGGATCATATATTCTTACAACGCGAGGTGCACGAGGAAATTGAACCTGTGCAGTAAAAAGGTTACTGGGTTGATGACCAATATTTAACTCCTTAAGTAAATTTTTACAATTTGGTGCTCACTACAGGGGTAGTTGAGTAGAAGAATTATATTAATTATGTCATATAAAGAAGAGATGCACAAGTTGTGGACTGAGATCGCCACAGTGAATCAGAATGCCTTAAACTCTGCGGACCATTGGGAGTTTGCAGCCTTGGAGGAACAAGTAACCAAGGTGGAGGAAGGAGTTGAAAACGTAGCCAACTTTAGTAAATGAGTTACTCGGCAAAGTAAACTTTTTAAAGAGGAAAGAAGGAGACCTCATCTGAGAGGTCCTATTCCTGAAAATGGAATGTGAAGCAGATCGCATTCATTTGAGAAAGTTTGGTGTGGACATTGAGAAGTTGATGAAAGAAGTAGAGGATTTGAAAGACCACAGATGTTCATGTGAGCCTGATATGGCCAGTGATGCCAAAGAGGGAAGTCCTCGAACAATACTTGGGAAGATGAACACCCCAAGAAATATGCTTCCCGCATTTAATGCTATTTTGGAGATGATGCCCAAAGTCACTCCACAAGTGAGCCGAGTAGCCAAACTGAGAGAATCAGCCCAAAATGACTCAGAGGAATTCAGAGCAACACCTAAATTGCCTACATTCCATTGGGATAACACCCCAGCATTTTTCTGACTATTTGACATGACCATGAACAGATATGGAGATCGTCAGAAGGCGTTGATGGTCATGAACTGTTTGGACACAGATTTTCAGAAATTAGTATTACCCCACCTGGAGGGGGACAGCTGGTCCTATGCTGAGGCTAAAGCGGCCATAATGAAGGAGTTTGGGAGTCCAACCCATATGTCAAAATGCAAGCAAGAATTTATGAGAATACAATTCCGTATAGATGAGTCTCTTGCAAGCTTCACAGATCAATTTTACCAGGAGTCGCAGATCCTGGCTGGAGCAAAGGTGTCAGATGACTATGATACAAGAATTGCTTTGCAAGCGGCCCTTCAGACCTATCACAATTTTCATCAAATGATGTCTACTGTATTCATGACCAAGATAACTACCTCACAAATGGTAGACAACCTGAAGATTTTGGGAGTGACGTTTAATGCTCCGGAATAGAAGCTTCAAGTCCAATCTGGTCCAAAGTCTGAATCCCATAAAGGGAAGCAAAGGAGCAAAGGAGACTTTTAACCAAACTGTGCCAGGAAATAAGCCCAAGGATTTCAAACGGCTAAATAAGAAAGAAAAGGTCTGCTTCCAGTGTGACGGGAAAAGGCATTTCGCCGCTCACTGAAAAAAGCTGAAGGATCAAACTAATGTGGTTCAAGCTAAAGAGACAGCAGTAGCCAAAGATTCAGGAAAAGGTCCCGCTGTCTAGACAAGGAACAGTCTAGAGCGGTGGAGAAACCTGTTCCTCCCGATATCATGAATGAAGAGATAGATATTAGTGATCTGTTCATAGACAACGAACAGGATCAACTATATCAGTGATCAACATGGATATAAATGCTGTGACCAGAGCTGGGGCGAAGAAGATTGACCCTGAGATAGTTCAGGAAGCTTCCCAGCTGTACGCCCGGCAACTGACGAAGAAGGATTCATATCCCCTACTGAGGATCAATGATGCGCTGGACCAATTAGGAGAAGCAAAGTATTTCTCTGCGATGGACCTAATTTCAGGATACTGGCATATCGACCTGCCAGAAGAAGACCAAGAAAAATGTGCGATTATCACCGCAAAGGGGTTATACCAGCTGACTATGATGCCCCATGGTCTTTGCAATGTGCCCACGATGTTTCAGAGAGCCATGGACGCGATATTGAGCGACATGAAGTTTTTGTGCATCCTGGTATATCTGGATGATATCAATGTGTTCAGTAGAACCATTACTGATCACCTGCACCACTTGGAGGAAGTTTTTAAGAGACTGTCCGCAGCTAACCTGAAGATTAAGCCACGGAAGTGCCATTTCTTCAAGAAGGAGCTAGAATACCTGGGATTTGTGATTAACACAAACGGATTGCGGCCGCAACCCCAGAAGATAGCAGCTAGTGAGTGCATGGCTGTGCTGAAGAGTGTCTGAGACATCCTAGTATCTCTTGGGATGGTTGGATACTACAGAAGATTTATTTGGGACTTCGCCCGAATAGCCAAGCCTTTGTTTTATTTACTAAAGGATCCAAAAAAAGGATTCATATGGAATGAAGAGGCCCAGGACTCTTTTGATGAGTTACGCTGGTATCTGATCAATTCGCCGATCCTGAAATATCCAAATTTCAATTGGGAGTTTATCATTCAAACCAATGCTTCATTGACATTAATCAGCACCATACTGAGCCAAGTAGATGAACTTGGGGACAAACATCCAGTGGCATATGTGAGCCGGACACTCTCAGCTGCTGAGAGGAATTACACCGTGACTGAGCGTGAATGCCTTGTGGTCATTTATGCTTGTAAGCAGTTTTGGGTGTATGTCCACAGAATGCACTTTAAGGTGGTGATGGACCACTCTTTGCTGCGTTGGCTGCACAATCTATGGGAACCTGAAGGATGACTGGCCCAATGGGCACTTAAGCTTCAGGCTTATGATTATGAGATAGTCCATTGAGTGGGGGCTTCTCACCAGAGCGCGGATGGCTTATCGCGGTTACCAATGGTCCAGTTGGTATATCCGCAGGTGGATGAGCTATTCCAGAGAATGGTCGAAGGAAGAATTGAGGATGAGCCTCAAGAAATCCAAGGTGCGCTTTGAAAAGCAATGGAAAACACTGAGATCATGGATGGACAAGTATTGAAGATGATAAACAGGAAACTATTATTATTTCTGAAACCATTGGAAAGAGCAGCAATAGTTCAAGCAGCTCATAAGGTTGTCAGGCATGGAGGCCTGAGAAAAACAACTGACCATATTTGCTAGTATTATTACTGGGAATCAATTAACTATGATGTCGCAGATCATCTGGCTTGCTGTGTGGAATACCAACTGCATAAACCACACAAGAATACAACTAGATACCAACTGGTCTGACCTGGATTTACATGGCACACAGTGTCCACGATGTGATGGGACTGCTGGCGATGAGAACAGGAGGAGTGAAGTACATCATAGTAGCCATCAACCATCTGATGAGTTGGGTCAAAATGAAAGCCCTAACCAGAGTTGATGCTATCAGTACTGCGAGATTCATCCTGGATCAAGTAGTATACTGGCATAGATGTCCACAAGTCATACTGAGCAATAATGGGACCAACTTCACATCTCATGTGATCCCAAGGTTAAACAAAATAATGGGGATCCAGGGAGTTGTGTCAGTACCATACCAGCTGGAGACAAACGGACTGGTAGAACGGGTCAATGGGACACTGGCCATGACGCTGAGGAAGCTAGTCGCAGAGAGAACTTCTGTGTGGGGAACGTACCTGAGTTCAGTGACATTCGCCTACAACATCAGTCATCATATGGCGATGGGAAAGATGCCGTTTGAATTACTTTACAGGAGGAAGGCCGCGTTGCCACTAATTTTATATTTGTTAGTAGAACCTACGTCAGGGATAAGTACCAAACAATACCTGAACCAACTGATGAGTATCCTGATTGATATGCAATTGCAAGCATTCAGAACAACCTTGAAGAAAAGGATACAAGCAAAATTGATGGATGATAAGAACTAACTGGCATTAGAAGAATATTGAATAGGAAAAAGAGTCGCCTATTGTGATATGCATAGTTTTGGACAAAGAAACAAATTGGATGCGTTATGGTCAGGTCCATTTGAAGTAATCGCCAAGATGGTGACCAATGCTTATTCCATCAAGAATCTCTTGGATGGAAGAGTAGTAAATTGAGTCCACGCTAAGTATCTAAAGCATTGGATCAAAGAAAAAAATAAAAGAGTTCCAAAAGGACTGATGAACCATTAAGTTGGTCATGTCCTGATGATTAGGTCAAGTCCAAAAAAGGACCTCTGAACCAATCTATATGGTTAAGTCTGAAAAAAGGATCTCTGAACCATAGAAAACTGGTAGGTTTAAGTGCCCAGATCTAGTTTGGGGAAAAGATGGACCTCTGAACTGAAACAAGGTCAAGTCCCATGGGAAAAAAGAGAGAAAATAAAAATAAAAAAATGATATAAGATATCAGGAAAAAAAGATTTTAAATGCATAGAAAAAAAGTCAATATATTTTTTATAATTTTATTTTTATAAATCATCCTCAATATGGGGATTATTCCACCTATGTCACCTCTTGGGGGAGGGAGGATGGATCGCGGTAGGAAGAAATAGCCCATCAAAATTGATATGTGTTTGGACACTTGCACGGGTGAGACCTACACAAAACCATGTTCTTTGAGTGGACGCTGATCCCTGAGAAAACGCGACTAGGGGAAGGGAAATTGATATGTCAGAAGAAGCCAATTTGAAAGCCCAGAGTGGGGAGGAAAACAGCAATATAGGAAGAGGCAATTGGTGAATAACCCCAAGTAATCCCAATAAGGCACTGGCGCCAGAAGATTTGTCTTGAGTGCCTGCTGATGGGCCTCATCAAGAACACCGGGCATGTGAGCTGGCAGTGAAGAAGGAATACTCAATGGGGGTTGTCAAATCATGCCCCCAATTAATGCCATCAATGGAAGATAGCAATGAGAATGCTCCATAGAAGAGGTAGTTGTGTAAAGAGTGGATTGCATCTTGTAAATGATGACTATGGGCTTCATGGAAGCTGAAGCTGAATGACCGATGGAAGCCAGGCGAGGCTGGAAGCTTTGTCAACCAACTTTGAAGAACTTGGCTTGCAAAGCGGAGAGCATAAGTGCAGTATCCTGATCCAGAAGGTTGTCCAGATCAGAGGGATTCAGCGCTAATGTCAATGCCTCAGTGACTTGCGCCCAAAGTTCAGCGTAGGGGAGCTCAAAATGTATTCTATTCCTGATTGAAAGCTCAGAAACCAGCACAGCGGGCTTATAGAATTGACTGAGTTGGAAGAGAAACTCAGGGAGCAAGTCTGACCTGGCCACAAACAAACAATCCAAAGTGACCAGCATGACCTCTGGAGCATCAACAATGATGTTTGGAGCATCAGCAAAAGGAGCCAAATCCAGGAGGGTTTCAAAGTCCAACTCAGGGATCAACTGCAATGGAAGAGTCAGCCAAGATTTCAAAATGATGGCACGCCTGGTTTTGGAGGGATTGGTTACCATTTCCGGTAATTTGATGGAAGGACTAGCTGCTTGTGCTAGACTAGGCATATGAGTCCTGGAGGGACCATAGAAGAGGTTCCATCAAGAATCCCAACTCATTTGCTGGAAGAGGCGGAGGTTCAAATCTGACAAGCTGTTAAGAAGCTGTTGGTAGTGGGATTCCGAGTTTGATATATGAGCAGGACTAGAGGGGGATGTCAGACTTATATAGAAGTTGACATAATGCACTCTATAATCCATTAGGCTCCAATTTTGGGAAATTTTTTTTAAAAATCAATGAAATAAGCTTTCTGAGGGAAGAATTAAGAATGACTTACAGCAAGAGGTTATGAGCAAAATAACGAGGGTGAATAGGAATAAGTATTCTTAATCAAGCTGCAAATCAAACATTGACGGCAAGAGTCTCCTGTCTAGGATGAGGAGAGAATCAGGAATTCAAGGATGCCAGACCAAGAATCCTGAATATGACAGAGGGTCATATACCCTGATGGGGGAAAACCAGATTCTGGGAAAAACATTGTCACGAGTAAATTGATCAGCCTGGCATGACAAGAGGTCGTGGGGACCGCGCTCTGAGTAGGCGGTAGCGAGGAGGAAGAGGAGGAATGCCATATGCCAAAGGTCATCCCAAGCAGCATTGAGTATTGATGAGTGTACTCCACTTGAACAAATGAAGTATTTGACCAGGTGTCCAAAGCGGTGTTCCCATGCCCCAGTCCTTTTATCGCCAGAAATCTAGGCAAGAGGGGGATGTGTTGGGATTTTTGCCCATATTCCCAACCTGCTAGATTACCTGGTGTCGCTAGGGGAAAATTCCCTAAAGTGAAGTGAATCAGAAATTAGTTGACATGAATTTTGGATGAACTACATTCAGGGGATTTTGGGATATTTGCCTGGACATATCCATCAGGGATCAATCCGGATGAATGCTTAAGATCTTGTTGGGCAGAGTTGCCAACGAAATAGGGGCATCTGATAGTAATTAACTATCAGGTGTACTGATTGGTATCAGTCAGGTTTCATCACCAACTGATTGGGAATGTATGGTGAGTTGTGAGGCGAGTGATGCCGCCTGCAACTAGCGAATTGATTGGTTGGTGAAGTAACCTGCCATAATGGGTAAAAAGTCCCATTACCTAAGCAGGTCGCTAGCCAATTATGGTTGGTTTGCTTGGATCAAGAGGAAAACATTAGGGACACATTTCTGACTCTTTCTGTTTGAGGTCTTGAGGATGTCCAGTGATGGAATCCTAGCCAGGATGGGGAAGACCATCGCTGCTGAGATGAGGAAGGGTGATTCAACAGCAATGGCTGCCATTTTATCGAAGAGGTGTCAACTGAGGGTTAGACAGCTGAATCCCCTATAAATTCCCTAGGATTCACTATAATAAAGGATAGATAAAAAGAAGCAACTATTAGTACAAACATAATTATTTATATGAAAAAAACATTATTAGTTTTATTTGTAGATTTGGTTATAGTTAGACTATAAGCATCCAGTGTGAAGTTCCATCTCAAGGATATTATTGCAGAAGGCAATAATTGGTAGACTCTCAGAGAGAAGAGTAGAGATCTGAGTGAGGATCTAGAGACAAAAGGGACCACAACTAGGGGATAGCTGCCAACTGTGTGTTGGGCCAAAGGAGACTGTCATCAGAGGATCTTGATGAAGATCAAGTGGACAGTAATATAGGGAACGAATCCCTACGAATATGACTTATCAAGTATTCAATCAGAAATACTGGTTGAAGCGTTGGGCCTAATAATAGTTCTAACTCAACTATGGATAATAGTCTCTATACTATTATTGGATCATATATTCTTACAATGCAAGGTGCACGAGGAGATTTAACCTATGCAGTAAAAAGGTTACTGGGTTGATGACTGATAATCAACTCCTTAAGTAAATTTTTACATGGGCTTTTCAGGTGCCATGAGTACCTCTCCCTACTTGGTTGGCTGTTTGGTTGCTTGCCGGTAGCACCAAATGAATATTTAAATATATGGCAATCAGAACTGGGGTTTTTCCAGTCCGTGACATTATTCTGAAGTCAAATGTGCACTGCACGCCTCTGATCCCCAGTTTGGCTGACCTCAGTGGTCACTTGGTCCCAGTTGTTGAGGAACAAGCACCGGTGGGAGCTGGTGACTGATGGCTAACCCTGGACTTGAAGTGACCGTCAGTTTTTTACCTGGTGGGGCCTCCAGCTCACCAGAGATTTGGTGGCACCGAGGGGACCTGACCCAGCAGGGCTCCCTTATCTGTGGATGGTCTTCCAGGAAAGTGGCTGGACGTCCAGATGCAATGCATCGCATACTCCTCTCATGCTTCTGTTGGAGAAAGCACCTTCCTGGTTGGTATGGGAAGACCATCTCCAACAGGAGCTTGGGAGGGGGTGCAACACAGCCAAGTGCTAGGAGTGCATCCTCAGGCTGAGTAGCTGATTTCAGAAGCCCAGTCCTGATTTTCTCTTGCCATCTGTGTTTCCTCGAGGGGCCTGGAGTACATCTGGGCTAATTTTCCTGGGGCTCAAGTTAACTCGCCCCAGGAAGCCCTCATAATGGCGACCTTCCACTGTTGGCCGCTTTTGGGGAGGGGCCCTCCTCTAGCGGGGGGTGATGTAACAATTGAGTTCATCTCAATTGTTACATTCTGACTCAGATTTGGAAAATCCAAATCTGAGTCAAATTGTTTTAAAAATAATTTTGGTTTGGTCGTTTTGGGCGCTGTGTTGTGCCTCACCCAAGTTGTAGATTAGGCTTGTGCAAGCCTAATCAATGATTGGGTGAGGCCCCCAAAGAGCTGCCTTTATGAGGCATGCCTGCCCATTATGAAGTTCACTTTGGTTTTCTCTCACTTTTCCCCTTGCATTCCCTACCTAGGGAGCATTGGTGGCAATGGCTCCCCAGAAGAGCTATGGATGGCAGGGCCTTTTTAAGTCCAGAATAAAAAATAAAGGTTGATTTTTTTTTAGCTACCTCGCTTACCTGTGGGTCTTTTACCCTGCTGGTAAGCTTTTTTGAAAGGTTGGGGCATTCCAACTCCTTCAGTGGACTTTTCATAACCAACCAGTATTAGGGGATTGTTGGGCTTGTTAGGTGCCAAGAGTAACTCTCCCAATATTATTAGACAGTTTGGTTGCTTGTTGGTGCACCAAAAGAATATTAAAATATATGGCAGTTGGAACTGAGGTTTTTCCAGTCCGTGATACCACTAAGCTCGATTTGGAGTCTAGCTGCTTCCCTTACTGTAAAATTTTTACTCTTAGGAGTTGATTATTGGAGGTCAACCCTAGTAATCTTTCTACTGCGCAGGTTCAGTTTACTCATGCACTTTGCATTGTAAGAATATATATAATCCAATAATAGTATGACAACTATTATCCGTAGTCAAGTTAGAACTATCATCAGGCCCAACGCTTCAGCTGGTATTTCCAATAATACTGAATATTGCACTCTTATGGATTTGTTCCCTATAATCCTATCCAATCAATCTTTGTTAAGATCCTCTGATGACAGTCTCCTTCAGCCCAACACACAGTCAGCAGCAATCCCTTAGCCGTGGTTCCCTTCATCTCTAGATCCCCGCTCAGATCTCTACTCCTCTCTGAAAGTCTACCAATTATTGCCTTCTGCAATAATATCCTTGAGATGGAATCTTCATTCTAGATGCTGATAGTCTAACTATTACCAAATCTATAGTCAAACTAATAAGGTTCTTTATTAGTTCTTCTCTGACTGTAAATGTGTATCAATCAGTGAGTGTTTTTGTTGTTTTTTATTATAGTGAATTCTAGGGAATTTATAGGGGATTCAGCTGTCTAACCCTTGGTTGACACCTCTTTGATGAAATGGCAGCTGTTGCTGTTGAATCACTCTTCCTCATCTTGGCAGCGATGGCCTTCCCCATCCTGACTAGGATTCCAACATTAGATATCCTCAAGACCTCAAATGGAAAGAGTTGGAATTATATCCTTAATGCTTTCCTCTCAATCCAAGAAAATCATCCATAATTGGCTAGCAACCTGCTTAGATAATGGGACTTTTTACCCATTATAGCAGGTCACTTCACTAACCAATCAATTCACTAGTTGCAGGTGACATCACTCGCCTTGCAACTCATTAAACATTCCCAATCAGTCAGTGATGAAACCTGACTGATCCCAATCAGTACACCTGATAGTTAATTACTATCAGATGCCCTTATTTCGTCAGCTGCTCCACCCAATGAGATATTAGATATTCATCTGGATTGATCCCTGATGGATACGACCAGATAAATATCCTAAAATCCCCCAAACGTAGTTCCTCTGAAACTTGGGTCAACTGATTTCCAATGCACTTCGCCTTAGGGAATTTTTCCCCTAGCGATACCAGGTAGTCTAGCAGGCTGGAAATATGGGCAAAATCCCAACATTTGCCTTCTGGAAATGCTTTGACTCCTTGTTGATCTTTCTGGCACCTTTCAGCACCTCAGTCACTGCCTCCAAATTGATGCCAGCTGATGCCTCCTCCCTTGCTTTGGCTGACATCTCAGTCAGCTTCTCCAACGCCTTCTAGAGAGCCAACTTTCCTTTTGCAGGGGCGCTATTGCTGGAACCCCTGCGCTAGGCCCGCTAGATTTGGCCACTGCTGCAGGAGGTTGAACCTGAGGATATTTGGCTCTGATGTGCCCCTTTGCACCACACAAGAAGAACCTGTCCAGTGGTACCACAGGGACACTCCAGGTCCCCACAGTGACCAAATGAGGCAACTCCCCATATGATCTTGAAAGTTCAACCTTCAAAACACAGTCCCCAGATTCTACAGTGAACTTTTTCAAGCTACCATCCTTCTGCTTCAAGTTCTTTACCAGCTTGTTCTCTATAAAGGAGATCAATCTGCAAAAGCCTTTCAGCTGAGACATCATGGCCCCTCTAGTTATCACAGGTGGTACATCCCTCAGAATGAACCTTCCAATCTTGGTGCCAATGTCAAGACATGTGGTCTCCTCATTCTTTGTGCTCAAACTGGCAGCCAAAACCTGTTACTTTTGAAGCTTAGACTGGAAGGTTATAAGTTTCAACCCAGGAGCTAAATGTGAAATATGGAGTGGGGTGAACCCACACACCTCAATCACCCTGACCATGAGTATTTTCTTAGATCACTCAGTCTTCACTTCCACAGCGTGAACCCTCTTGAGGCTCTCTACCATGCTTGCCATCAGATCCTTGGAGGGGCCAGAATTCCCTGCCTTGAAAATCTTGGTTCTGACCCCAAATCCATTAGCAGCCACTGCTGTAAAGGAGACCAAAGCCCCCTGTGCAGCAGAGGCCACCCCTGCTGTTGATTTGTTAATGGAGTTGGTCTCTCCAGTTTGTTTTTGTGACAAAGTTTGCTCTCCAGGCCCTTTTTGTGCAGGAACTATCACAGCCCTTTTGGGTCAGTCTGTCATTTTGGTACATGAGTGCTCTCACCTTTTGCTGCACCAGTGTAAGCCCACATAAGCTATTGGCTGGTATCCAGGTTTCAGGCCAACCTAAAAACTGTGGTAATTATTGTAGACAGGTGAGCCAAAGCCCAGCCAATCAGGATTGCCCCACCCTTGTTGCTAGGACTTGCTTTTGCAGCACCCCACCTCATAGGAAAGTAGTGTGACAGACAATACACCCAACTCTTGCCTCCACCTTCCTGCCCATCTTCCCCCCAAAGAAGAGTGGAAGTACCTGAAAGAACAAGTTGGGTTACAGTCATTAGCTTCCATCCCACACCCCATCCAGGTCACTACAGGACCCTTCTAGGGTGCCTCTCTGGGTTCTGGTGTTGGCTACTCACCCATGTTTCCATGAGCTTTCCTCGGTCATGCCATGTGAAGGCCCCAGCTTACCTTACCTAGCTCCCACCATCTATTTATTTTAGTGTGCTTTTGGACCAAACCTACCTAAACCAGTTTCCCATCTTCATAGCATATCTGTACCAAGCCTGGTTGAGAATGATTTAGTTTTGGAGGGGAGGGTGAACAAATAATTATATGCATAAACAATGATTTTACTTCTAAGAAGATTAAACCAACCCAACTAAATGCCCAATTTAGAATCTATTTAATTTTGAACCCATCAGTTATCAGCTAACCTGCCTGCCTGTCACCCACAGCTTTAATCAGGCCAATCTAACCAACCTCTTAAGTGATCTAACTCAGCTTTTATAAGTTAAATGGCAAAATACGGTGATGGCCTCACATCATGATGTAAAATGAAATGCTGAAGACAGTTTTAAAAAGGCGTCTAGCCATAAGATATATTGGTGCACTTAAGCTTTTTACCCCAAGGTAAAGCTCGATTTATATTTTTTTAGCGCGGATTAAGCCTTTAACGGCGTACGATCTGAAAAATATTTTCAATCGATTGTGGTGAGGGTAGAATCGATTCGATCCGTATCCCACGGATCCGAAAATCAGTTGACCTTGTGGTATTGACCATTAATCGCTCCAACTTTTTTAAAAAACTTTCCTAAACCCCAGCCCATCCGGTTTGAACGTCTAATGACGGTCGGGTAAAACTTTAGGCGTGGGGGGTAACCTTTTTTTACTTGGAACTATAATTTTACAGCTTGGGGTAACTTTTTTATTTCGAAGTAATCTTACAGCTTGGGGGTTTTACGGCTTGGGTACGTTTTAATATATTTTCCCAGATCTTGGTGGCATCGAGGTATATTTTGCCCAGCTTATAAAAATTTTTAAATGTGGTTGGGATATACGGAGTATGGGTTTAAAACCTGGTCGCCCGATAATTTTTATTCCCGGTAGCGGTTTAAACCTGACATGGTTGGGGTCGGTTTGGAACCTTTATTGTTTTTCCCAAAAGCTTTGACGCAACTGTAGGCTAACCTCCCCTACGCTAGCTGTAATTGTTACGTAGATCTTAACGGCCGCTATTGATCGGTAACCGGTCGCCCCACGCTATTAATCGTTGGCTACCGGATTAGAGGCTACCCATCACTTTAAGCTTTACCCAAGTTTGCTTACATCACCCATGTCGCGGGTGGGAAGCTCTCCGGCCGAGGAACCTGGTACCCCGCTACCCACCGCGCTCGAGGATCCGGTGGGGAGCGGTGCCCAAGATCCGTACCGGGATGAGCTGGATTTTGAAAGGGAGTCGGGGGATGAGAAGGGCTCCCTAGTGGGGGACTTTGACGGGTTCGATGCGCAGGAATGTGGTGCGTTCGCTATCCCCGGCCAGATCACCGGCCCGAACTGCTTGGACTGGTCGACGGACCTCGCCTTTGCAGTGACCTCTCGAACCGCTATCCATCTGATCGTAAGTGGGGTTGATGCCGAAGGGGTTTTTAGCCCTCGGATCTGTTTACTGGCGGGGGGCGTGTTTCCTTGTCAGGCGCATTCTGCCTTTTCTAGTGGCGGAACAGTTTTGATGGGGTGGCCGGTTCGGTCGGCTTATAAAGCTAGAAGGGGCCTTAGCTTTTGAAGGCTTTGGCGGTGTTTTATCAACTTAATATCCCTGGATTTTTACTCGTAGGGTAGGGTGTTTTTGGTTTGCCTAGGGGGTTCATTTGGTATGGGGCACCTTTGGTTAGCTTGGAAGGAGATTTGGGGTTCTCGGGCGCTAACCACATTATTAGAATTTCAAAGACACGCCGTTTGAACCGCATAAGGCGCCGGTAACCAGAAGGATCAAGGTTAACCTGGAAGCCGAAGTGGGTAACGAAGGGGTGGCGGTTAGAGGTTTAATCTGAGCCTCCAGCTAATCCTGCCCTATTGGAACTTGGGGCCGAGTATTTCACGGCGAGATGGTCGCCAAAGTTAAACTTTGGGCTCCGTGGCAGGTAAGCCCACCATAAGCGGCTGACAAGTATGGTTCCTTTCTCGCCACCCTGCTGATAGTGGGGACGTGCTCGCTTTACGCCAGCGTCCCTAGCCTCCTGAGCGAGGTTTGGGTGGAGGTGAGGGATCTTATAAGTTTAACCCTCCAGATCTTTTCTTTCACGGAACCCCTCAACGAGATCAACCGTTCCAACCCTTGTCACGGGTTGGAGGACCTCCAGGGTAAGTTTAGTTGCTGGGATGCCTGGAATTGCTAGAGGTTGTGTGGAGTGAACTTTTCCCTGGTTCAGAGTTGGGGTGCCTTCTTGCGCTCGGCAGCACTTCCGGCCACACCACCCTCTGGAGGTAGGGTTACACGGCGCCCGGTTTGACTTTAAGTTAGCGTCAATAAGGCGGCGGTTCAACATGTGGCGACCATCGTACCCAAGCACCCGCCGTGCAACGTGTTGCACCTGTCCTTTTCAAGGTGGTTTGATGAGCGGTGTTACTTGGCCGCGTCGTACGGGGATGGGGCGGTATTGGTTCATGGCATCAAAGTCAACCTACCCTCCTCGGCAGGCTGGGTGCCGCCGCGCCACCAAAAGCCAAGTCTCTCGTGGGAGGGGAGCCACCTCACGCTTGTTGAGGTTGAAGTGGGTGAACGGGTGATGGAGCAAGACGCCGTGCTCACCAGCTGCATGGCGTGGGGCACGACACTCTAGCCATCGCAAAGCCGGGAAGCTTGACGGTATGGGCGCCAAGGGGAGGTTTAGCCCAGTTTACGCTCGATAGCATCTTACCCACCGTCAGTCTGATGTGGACTAGGACTCGGCACCTCCACGCCATCGATTTGGATGGGAGGTACAGTTGCTTTTATATCGACCCCTCGCGCCACCCAGTTACTATCACGTCTCTTGAGGGGAAGCCTTCGCTTGAAGTTTTGAGGGACACTCTCCACTGCAGGCTCAAACTTGCTCAGCACAATGCCGACCCGTCGGAGGATGAGGACGACGCGCCGTGCTCCCGATTCGTGCGCGTGCATGACGCTGCGTTATCTCCCAACGGGGCTCAAGTGGCCATCCTGTTCTCCCAGTGCTACAACCGAATGGACCACAGGGCCACCGCCTCCGGAACCAACCACCTGATATTCTACGACCTCAGCGCCTTCCATAAGGCCATCGCCGGTACCTCTCCCCTCGACCAGAGCCTTCAGCTAGTCCAGAGCCTGGGGGGATCCCCTCCCACCGACCCATGTGCAGCTTTATGTGGGATCACCTGTTCGCTTCGTCTTACACTGCCGCCCCGACCTCGGACCTCTTGGAGTTGATCGAGGGCGTCCTGTTGCACGAGTCGCGAGCCTGGGTGGAGGCTCCCGCTTCGCCCACCACCGAGGTCTTTGCCAAGATGGTCCTGTTTCTATACCATACCCTCAAGGCCACCCCCCTCTCCAACGGCCCACAATTCCTCCCGCTTAAGGCTCGGGCGGCGTCGCTTGCGGGGTATAATCTGGTGTGCCATCTCTTACGCCTCCACGGCAGCCTGCTGAGCTTCCAGCCCCCGCCGACCATCCAGGGGGACCCGTTTGTGCAAGCTACGCTGTGGCGGATCCATACCATCGCCGGCTCCCTCGAAAGGTCTCTACATTCCCACACCGCGAGTGACCTGTGGGCGAAGGCCCAGCTCCACAAGTTGGTGGGGCCCCCGGTGCCTTTGGTGGAGGAAAGGTGCCCCATCTGTGGCCGAGCCATGCCGTTCGGTAACCTCTTAACCGTCGCGTGCCCCCACGGCCAGTTGGGCGAGCCCGCCACCCATTTTAAGCGGTGCCAGCTCACCTTCCTCCCCATCGTCGCCCCTTACACCATGCACTGTCGGACCTGCGGCTCCACTTTTGCCCTGCCTTCCCCCACCAACGACCCTTGCCTCGAAGCTTTCCTCGAGCACCACTTCGCTCACCGTAGCCCCCATCTGCTTTCGTCAGTCACGTTGCCCGCCGGATGGGGCTGCCCCCATTGCGCGGCCCAGCTATACTAGACGGGGTAAACTAATTTGAAGGGTGCAAACCCGAGCTGCGGTGGCGTAGGCGGGCCTCTGCTATTAGCGTGGGTCGTAATCTTTTGGTTGTAGCCCTTAGAGCCGTCCCAACGAATTAAACATTGTCAATAGCCGCTACACGGTGGATAACGCAAAGTTGCGCTTAACGTTAAGCTAATTAGGTTTGCTAAATTAAACAAACTAAATGTGGGATTTCCAAACGGCGGGCGGGTAGGAGCTTTACCCGATAAACTTATCCATCACCTTAGAACTATAACAACGGTTCCTCTAGAACCCTAAGCCAACCTCAAACTCTGCGGCAATGAGCGTTCAACTTAAATCTAAAAATAGAAAGCATGTAACCAAGTGTTGGAAAGTGGTTACTGCACATGTTTGCGAGGGTAACCCACCTTAATACAATTCCCTGTATGCTAAATGGGAACACAAATATGAGATGATAATGGTTCAGTTGATACTTGATCATCATTCACTATAATATCTAGGCACTTCCATCCTAAATCAACTAAAGCTCCAATTTTTAGTATTTACTAGTAAAAGCTAGTATACCAAGGGCAAGATACTTTATTAAGAAATAGTATTATGCATGTATAGTATTTTGGCATCTTAGTGCCAGTTGAATTTTAAGCCTACTTCAGTTGGGCTGGTTCTCCTGAGATAAGTTGGAGTTTTGAGCATCTATTGTATGGAGATCATAGGCCAGCTGGTGACAATAGTCAAGATATAAACTCCTTGAAAATGACACTTTGAAACTGTATTCTTCTGTCATTACTTGGAGAATGGCTTGCTGCCCTGATCCTTCTGATCCCAAGTAAAATCAACTTAATATAACATAAAAGTATTAAATACAAAGAGCTTGTATATAAACTATCAATCTGTAGTAATAAATGATTGTTTTTATTAGTATCAACTCAGAGATATTTTATAGGGTTTGATGAAACCACATCTTACCCATGACACCTCATTTCTCAGTGGCACTTAGCCAGTGAAATATGTAATAAGTTTGTCTGAGGGCCTACAATCCTTTTGACTCTGGGGTATCTCACAGCCTCAGGGTCAGTGTCAAACTTGTAATCATATCAAGGCAGCATTTCTGACACATCTGTAAATAGCTGAACTGTCACTCCTCTTAAGCAATTGGTAGCACATACCAAGGCGATTTGTACCACTAATTAGTAATTTGATCAAAAACTCAATTGACATTAAAAACTGATTTTGACAGACCAACCAAGCCCATGAGCCCGGGTCATTAAGTTTATTATTATTAACTCTAACTTAACCAACAAAGCCTTGAGCTGTCATCATAGTCAAATATTATTAAGTGGGATCACTAGGCTGCGGATCCCAAGCTTTGGATAGACTTAGGATATTTTTGGTCTATAATCACTGATAATTTTATTATGATCTATAATAAATCAGGCATAAGCTAATATTATTATGTCCCTATCAGATTATCCAGCACTTAGGCCCAGTCAACTAATCAGCACCTCCCCCACCTTGACTGGATAAAAGTGGCAGGTACCCTTCTTTCTGGATTAAAATATCCAACCTCTCTTGATCTTCAAAATATGAATGCTATGTCAATAGCCTTTCAGCCTTGGACAAGTCTTAAGATTGAGCACTTCTATGTGCATGTTATGGTCAACTTGGGCATGTTAACTTCAATCTCTCAAGTTGGTTTAACCAGCTACACTTCAATGGTACCTGAGAGTTCAGCTTCACATCCCACTGCAACTTCAGCAATTGTCAATGAACCCAAACAGGCTTCTTGGATCAAGTTCTGCCCAACAAATATCCTGATGGGTTAAGTGGGATCCTCCTTCAACCATTTCCTTAACTCTTTGGGCTTCTGAAGCCAGTCAGCCCAAAGAAACCCTCATCTGGCATCAATTCACTTCAGATGAAAATCTCCTTTCTAACTTCTTGTTCTCCTTTTTTCAAGTCTTCCCTTCCTCCAGCTTATTTCTTCCTATGCGCAGGCAGTGTAGCTCTGTCAGGTTTTGAACTCAATTTGATATCAGAACTTGTAGAAGCCTACTTGTTGTCCGCACTTGCCTCCAAGCCTGAGGTTGCCTCATTCAATATTTTTGAGGCTAATCAGGCTCTTATTTTTGCTAACTTGGTAGCTAGCTTTGGTGTGAGCCCACTATGGTACATACCAATATACACATTCTGTTGGGCCTCAAGGCTTGGTTTCAAAGATCAGCGCATTCTAGTATTATACTGAGCTCTTTTCAAAAGCCTGGTGAAAGGGCTTCCCAAAAAGTATATCTCACATATGGCTCTCCTGGGCACGTGCATTTGCTTCCCTATTTTCTATCTTACACTGAAACCATGCCTGACATGTGCAGAGTTTTAGATGAGGCCCATTTGCAGATGTTTTACACAAGAGTGTTCCTTCCCTTGATTTACCCTTGTCTTGAAAGCCTTCTTGCCAACTGCATCTTCCTTTCAGCAGCATATTCTTCAAAGTCAATTCTCTCTCACTTGTTCCATAGTCCCTTCCAATGGTCGTTTCCTCTAGTTTGTTGGCCTTTCCTAAGCTGACCAGGCCAGCATGCCTGGTGCCAATCCTTTTTAGATTTGGTGCATTTCTTACAGGGTCTGGATAGTCAAGACTTGTATGAGATTCACATTTCTTCTATATTGCTACAGGCTTCCCATTCTGATCTCACTCTCCTCCCCCCAAAGAAGGGTTATCCAACCCAGTGGCAGTGAGACCTTAAATTTATGAATTGAATTTTTATGTTCTTAACTATTTTAGTCTTTTTTCCCATGTATGCAATCTATTTTCATATATTTATTTTATTATATTTATCATGTTTTTTATTTTATTATTTGTTTTGTTTTTATTTAGTATTTAGTATTTTTTAATTATTTTATTACTATTATTATTTATGATATGGATGAAGGAACTTAGCATTTACTTGTATATGACCCAGCCACCTTGGTCTTTAATGGTATATACATCTTCAGACAACTTTTTTAATATAAATAATTGAACCTTTCCAAAGCAAGGCCAGCTTGTGCGCGCGGCCTGCACTATATGTGTCACAATATACTACCAAGTCTACTTCCTTGAACTTAGTCATCATAGCTCTTTTAGCATCGTCATAGCTCTTCTGACTAGTTTTTTTGACTAATCACATTCTGATAAGCTTCAGATTGCAACTTGATTAAGGTCTTCACTAATTGCTCAGCATAATTTTTTGTCAATGGCCCTAATTGAACTGAGTACTATTTATAATAATGGAGGTAGAGTGAGCTGTCTACCATATAGAAGTCAAAACGGAGAGTGGTCTGTGCTGCTGTGGTGTCCAATATTGTACACAAACACAGTAGCACTAATGGAAGTAGCCCATTGTAAAGGCGCCGCAGCTGCATTTTTGCACAATATGCCAACTAGAGTGCCATTTACTCGTTCTACCATACCATTAGTCTCAGGATGGTATGGTGTTGACAACACTCCTTTGATAGACATCAACTCTATTAAATGTTGTACCATCTGGAAAGTAAAATTTATGCCACTATCTTTCAAGATCTTCTGGGGGCATCCATGCTTATAACTAATACTATCCATAATAAACTTGGCAGTAGTTAAAGCCCTGACATCTTAGATTGATTTTGCTTCCACCCATTTTGTCAGATGGTCAATAACAATTATGTATTTGTTGCCTAGGATACTTACAGGCAAAGGGCCAACTACATCAATTGACATGGTATGCCAGGCCCAGTCAGGTTTTAAAAATGCTATTTCACATCTGAATTCATAGGCTTTGCAATTTGGCATAAATGACATATATCAAGTATGTCTTGGATATTGATTCACATGGAATCACAATAGTAACTAGATCAAATTAATTCTAACATTTTTGTCAATCCTCCATACCCAACGGCCTTGTGGGCCTATGTAATAATCTCCATTCAGTCTGAAGGTTTTGGAAAAATTTGATGCCGCCCTTCAGGCTTGTGCTTGTATAAAACTCCATTCTGATATTTGGTGTCAGTCAATGCTTTTTGATCGCCTTTTGTACATCAGGCAGCTCATCCCCATACTTTTAAGTAATTATTTTTATTGAGCTCATCAACCAAACTGCTCAGGACAGCTACAATAGGAAGTCACTATAAATATCTGCATTTTGATGGGCTGCTCCAGCTCTATGAATAATTTCATAGTTATACGCCTGTAATTTTAAAGCCCAGCATGCTAATCGTCCCTCAGGCTCCTTGAGATTGTAGAGCCATTATAATGAGCTGTGATCCATCACCACTTGAAACTTGATGCCATGAATGTACACCCAAAATTGTTTACAAGTTTAGATGACAGCCAAACACTCTCTCTCAGTCACTGTATAATTACACTCATGCTTATTCAGCATCCTGCTGCAATAAGTGACTAGTAACTTGCTGTCATCCCTAATTTGGGATAGCACAACCCCAATCACAGTCAATGAGGCACTGGTTTGTATTATAAAAAGCCTGCCAAAATTAGGATATCAGAGGACAGGCGCTGAGCTCATTGTGGTTTCAAAGCCTCAAAGGCTTGTTGGTACTCATATGCCCAGCAGAAATGAAACCCTCCTTATAGTAAATGGAATAGGGGCTCAGCTATCCTTTCAAACCCTTCTACAAATCTTTGATAGGAACTTACCATGCCTAAAAATACTTTAACATCCCTCATACTTGTCAAAGGTTGCATATTTTTAATTGCCTCCACCTTTTGAGAAGAGGCCACAAGCCTTTGGAATCAATGATGAACCCAATGTATTCCAATTGTTCTTTTAAGAATTGACATTTTCTAGGTTTTATCTTCATAGTGGCCTTCATCAGCTGTTTGAACATCTGTTCAAGGTTCTCCAGATGTTCAGAAAATGTTTGCAAAAAGACATTGATATCATCCAGGTACACCAGTATGCAGGATAATTTAAGGTCCCCCCAAATTGTGCCCATTGAGCACTGAAAGGTTGTAGGTGCATTGCACAGCCCCTATGGCTTGCATATTGGTTGGAAAAGCCTTTTTGCAGCAATCATTGCACACTTCTCCTGCTCCACTTGAGGAAGTTCAATTTGTCAAATCCTGAGATAAGGTCCATTGTGGTAAAATACTTCACCCCTCCCAGATGGTCCAGGGAATCATCAATTCTGGGCAACAGATTCAAATCCTTTTTTGTAATGGAGTTGAGGTGACAATAATCGTTTAAAACTCAATTGCTTCCATATTTTTTATTCACGATTAAAACTGGCTGGCCCACTGGCTTTTTGAGGGCACAATTATTCCACTTTTCAGCAATTTGTCTAGCTCTTCTATGACTATTTCGTCACTATCCCTGGGCACCGGATTGGCCTCATTCTAATAGGCACATGGTCCCCAGTGCCAACAAAATGCTGTAATCCTTTTGCACAACCTAAATTTTGGTCATCTTTACCAAAAACTTTGGAGTATCATTCAAAAAACTCTAGTGCTTCATCCTTCTGTTGTTCTGATAATCCAGTAAATGATTCTCAGGGAATTACAGTATGTGTTCCAAGGCTCTTGGTTGGTAAACTAAAATTGGATAAATCTCCAAATTTGACAGCTGCTTTTAACTCAACCCCTCAGAATCAGAGGCACAAATGTGACAACTTAATATTTCTTGACCTTAATAATTTGGCTGGTCAAATTTGCTAATAAGACATCAATTTCCCCATGTCCTGGTATAAGTATTCCAGGCGCTACACTAGGTTCCATATGAGAATGATTCCAAGGGGGACAACCTCCACGTATAGTCCTTCTGGAATATCCAGCGTAGTTCCAGTCCTCATAACTAGTTGATGGCTTGGAGCTGTTATCATATCCTTATTCACCCATAAAGGTATTCCTCAATTTTCATTTATGGCTTTTGGCATGGGGCAGCTTCAATTTCCCCGCTGAATATATCCTACTGGCATTATCCTATCAGCATAAGTTATTAATAAAGTTTTTGTGACAGCAAGTGGGCTTTGTATTGTCACAAGGGTAATAAATTGGATGTGATTAGCTCAATATTGGCAAGATGTTTTTTATAAAATTGTATGAGATCACACTAGGTCCTTAAAAAACTAATTTCTAATTAATATGTCATAATTGGCGTTGGGAAGCACAATTGCCGGTGCAGCTACTACCAAAGCTCTAAATTTCAGTGGCAAGGCGCTGTAAGCTCCTTCACTCTTAGTGCTGTTGGGGCCCGCAGTCCCATATTTCTAATTGTAGTCGATGCCTGGAGCAATTTTCAATTTCTTTACCAACTTCATGGAGACAATGTTTACAGGTTCTCTGCTTTCAACAATAGCTACAAATTTGATCTTTTTGACCAGAATATCCACACAAGTGCACTTAGAGTAATAAGAATCAATAGAGTTTACTAAGTGAATATGGGAAGAATCCAAAGAGTAAAGAGTGTGCTTCAGAGTATTTCTGATACTTAGACATTCATTGATGAATGTGTCAATTGGCATAGCTATATTCGCCCCTTTCTTGATTGGGGTATATGCTGTATTGCTTGGCTCTTCAGCTGAAATAATCTCAAGCATCTGTTGCACATATAGTTTAACAATTACTTCAGAGGCTTCAGGTATGACAACCTTACTCTGAGAGCGAGTTATTACACGTAAATTTGTAGAACCTTCATTAGATACTAGAATAGAATTCTTTTCATTGGTAAACAAAGCCCTGTGGACTGCATGTTCTTGTCAATAAGGTGGGACTGGTGTTTCTGTCACAATAGAGCGTCCCACATCTATTGTGCTTGTTCTTTTCCTACCTCCTGCACGTTATCCATAAGGACTACGTTGACACTATGCTGACAGCATTGGGAAGCAAAGTGTTCTTTACAATTGCAGTTATAGCAAGTAATTTCATTCAATGGTATTGGGGCTCTTGTATTTGAGGTTTGCTCAGTTTTCACAAGTGAATCAATGTCAATCTTATTATTGCTATTGAAGGGTTTTCCAGCAGAGGCAGCAGGTCTTGATCTGTACCCAGTATTAGGAGAGCCATAATTTTGTGAACATCTGCGCAGATAATCAACCAATTCTGACGTTGCAAGGTTTTGCATAAAAACAGGCAATAATTTGTTTGAAAATTTTGGTAAGGTTGTACAGCATATTGTAATGCAATATTAGCATCAAAATTGACCATAGTCTTTGCGCCTAAGAGAACTTGAGCTTCACAATAGAATTAATTCACAATTTTTTTAATTGCTTTAACTTTTATAGCAATTGTTCATGAACTTAGATTTTCTAGTTGACATTCATTCTGGACCTCTAAATTCACAAAGTATGGCCTCTTTGACTTTGGTGTAGGTTGGGTTTTTGCTAATATGAGGCATAATTTGCTCAATGCTCCACTCATCTAAGCAGTTGCACACAGTGGCCGCTTTGTTGCAGTAACTGGCCCCATACATGAACATTTCAAAGCATTTGACATTTGTGGGTCACAATTTTGTTTTTATCAAAAGAAGGCAGGTTTTATGGTTTGTAATTATCATTTTCCCATTTATGATTATCACGATTACTTCTTTGCTGGATTGAGCCAGGCGTACTAGGGCGCTGAGGCACTGTATCACGGTTTGAGGTGTTGGGGTTGGCCAAAGCAACCATATTGCTAGGAATTTGTCAATGTGGCCCAGCATCTATTTCAGTATTTACTTCTGAAGCTTTGTCCGCATAATTTTAAAAGTACTTCTAGTCAAGTGGTTCATGGCACACTGCAACGCCCATAGTCCAAAGCTCAGATTCAATAGTTGATTTCATTTTCCCAATTGAAATGATTTCAATTTTTTAACTTTAATTTTCAATTTCCTCATTAAAGCTAGTAGTTTGTAGTTGCAAGACGGAAATCACTTGGTCCTTTTCCTTATTTGCCTTCTTGCAATGGTTTACTTCCCCATGAAGAATATTGTTTGTTCATTAGTAGAGGTAAAATCATCATTAAAATTTATTGATCTGTCAATTTAGATGATTAACAGCGTCCTGAATTTTTCTATTCTCCACCCATTGGCCTTCACATTTTGTGTACCAGTAGTTGATTTTCTCAGTGTAATCATCCTTCATCTGTGAAATTTGGGTTCTCAGTTGTCAATACTGGTCATGGAATTTATCTTTATGGTTTAATTGCGCTTCTTGGTCTTTGTGGTTAAGCCTCATGAGCTCTGAAGCATAAATGGAAGTCGAAAATTTATAGGGTTTCTGATAATTTTTGGCCAATAACCCCTATAAATATATTACTTGCACAAGTTCAGGTTTTGTGCAATTCTCTGCGTTGTATGATAGTAGTTGAATAATTTCTGATAATAGCATGGCGACTATTATCCATAGTTGAATGGAAGTATTAGATTTCAGTTCAACGCTCAGCCAGTATTTCCTCTTGGAGTACTTATGATGTCCTAAATAGGGTTTCATTTCTCATACCGCCTAACTCATTCTATGCTTAGATCCCTGTTCACAGTTTCACTGTGACACACAGTTGGCTGCAATCCTTAATTTGATTCAGCTTTTTCTCTAATACCCACTCAGATCCTTAATCTTTATTTTAAAGAGTCTCCCAATTATTGCACACCGCAATAATATTCTTGAGAAAATATAGAACTTTCAATGGATTCTGATAAAATTATACTTGTAAAGTAGTGTACAATAGTGTGTTTTTTATTAGTGAATTATTTAAGAAATTCATATTGGGAAATTTGGCTCCTGTAAAAATTTGTTGGTTTTATTTATTATTGACAAATAACCCCAATAAACTTATTACTGCACAGGTTTGGTTCTTGTGGGATATGTCCACATTTTATAATACTTGATGTTATCAGTTAATAATAGTATGATGACTATTATCCATAGTTGAGTGGAATTCTTAGATCTCAGCCCAACGCTTGGCCAGTATTTCCACTTGAAATACTTGAGATGTCTTGATATAGGGATTCATTCCCTCATACTGTCCAACCCAATCTTCTCTGAGATTCCCTGGTGACAGTTTCTTTGGTCCAACACACAGTTGGAGCAATCCCCAATTGTTTCTCCTTTTTCTCTTAAATCCCCAATCAGATCTTTACTCTTTTCCTTAAAGACTCTCCCAATTATTGCACACAGCAATAATATCCTTGAGAAAGAACAGAACAACTGAAAGCTAATAAGGTTTACTACTTATACTATATACCAGATAAAAACTATATAAATATAGAAATTGTTTTTTAATGTAAATCAATTCTAGGGAATTTATAGTGAGGATTTGGTCATTTAACCCTCAGTTGACACCTCTTTAATGAAAAGGCAGCCACTGCCATTGAATCACCCATCCTTGTCTCAGCAGCAATGGACTTCTCCATCCTGGCTAAGATTCCGTTGTAGGAAATCCTCAAAACCTAAACGGAAAGAGTTAGAAAATGTGTCCCTAAAGTTTTCTCTTGATCCAAGCAAACCAACCATAAGTAGCTAGCGACCTGCTTTGGTAATGGGACTTATTACCCATCAAGGAAGGTCACAAACCAACTGATTGATTCACTAGTTGCAGGCAGCATCACTCACCTCGCAACATACTTCTTAAATTCCCAATCAGTAAGTGATGAAACATGACTGATCCCAATTGGTACACCTTATAATTAATCACTATCAGATGCCCCTATTTTGTTGGCAACTCTGCCCAACAAGATCTTAAGCATTCATCCAGATCGATCCCTGATAGATACAACCAGGCAAGTATCCCAAAATCCCCTGAACATAGTTACTCCAAAATCAGGTCAACCAATTTCCAATTCACCTCGCATTAGGGAATTATCCCCCAGCGATTCCTGGAAATCTAGCAGGTTGGGAATATGGGCAAAAATCCCAACACATCCCCCCTCATGCCTAGATTTCCAGTAAGAAAAGGACTGGGGCATGAGAACACCGCTTTGGACACTTGGTTGAACACTTCTTTTGCTCAAGCAGAGTATGATTGTCAATACTCAACGCTGCTCAAAACAACCTTTGGCATGCGGCTCTCTTCCTATTCCTCATAGTTACCACCTACCCATAGCGCAATCACCACGATCTACTGTCATGCTGGGCTGATCAATTTACTAGTAATGATATTAGTTCATAAATCCAGTTTCCCCCCATCAGGGCATATGACCTGCTGTCATATTCAGGATTCTTGGTCCAGAGTCCTCATTTTCCTGATTTTCTCCTTAACTTAGACAGGAGACTCTTTCCATCAATGTTTGTTTTGCAGCATGATTAAGAATACTTATTTCTTATTCGCCCTTGTTATTTTGCTTATAACCTCTTGGCATAAGTCATTCTTAATTCTTCTCTTGGAGAGCTTATCCCGTTAATTTTGAGATTAATTTCTCCTAAATTAGAGCTTAATTAATTTCAGAGTGCATAATGTTGATTTCCATATAAGTCTGACATCCCCCTCTCATCCAGCTCACATGTCAAATTCTAAATTGTGGTATCAACAAAGACTAAACATTTTGTCTGATCAAGATATTTGGCTCCTTCAGCGAAAGAGTCAGTCTGCACAATGGAACCTTTTCTATGGTCCTTCCAGGACTCATACTCCTAGTCAAGTGCCTGTGGCTAGTCCTTCCATGAAATTACTGGAAAAAGCAACCAACCCAACTGAAACCAAGTTACCAATTGTTTAAATGACTTGTGGCCAATCCTTCCTTTGTCATCAATTCCAGAGTTAGATTTTGAGACTCTCCTGGATTCGGCTCCTTTCACAGATACTCCTAACATCATTGTCAAACCTCCTGAAGTAATACCCTTCGCTCTTATTTAACCATTCCTCACTGGACCAGACTTGCTTCCAGAGTTCCTCTTCTGACTCAGTCAATATTACAAGCCAGCTTTGGCCACTGAACTCACCATCAGCAAAGCGTACATTTCAAACTCCCCCATGCAGAATTAAGGGCCCAAGTCACCAAGGCTTTGTCCATAGCTCTGAATTCTTCTGATCTTGAAAACATCCTAGATCAGGATATTGCAGCCTATGCTCTTTGCTTTGCCAGTCAAGTTCTTCAAAGTTAGGCCATAAAGCTTCCAGCCTCTCCCAGTTTCCTTTGCTCTTTCTGCTTCAGCTTCTGAGAATCCTGTAGTCATTGCTTGCAGGATGCCATTTGCTCCTTGCATGGTGTGGGATCCGCCAATGGATGCCACAAATAATATATTAAAGTGAGATATTTACTTTCTAATAAAAGTATAAAATAACACTTATTAAAGTTTTTTGTTTTTATTATTCAGGCAGGGCAAAACCAGGAAAGGTCCCTTTCTCAATACTAGCTTTTCCTATTTAAACTAGCTTGAATTTTGAGACCAGGGGTATTCAAGGCAAAAGAATGCAAAGCTCAGTTATCTAAATTAGGAAATATAGGCTTTTGGCCTATCAGATAGAAGATAAAATTTTTTTGGAGGCAAAACCAACCCATACAGTAATAATTTGATGTATTGTATCCAATCACCAGCGAGTAAAATCTTTTCACCTCAGCAGTGGTCAAACTTGTGTGGTAATGATTGGTTAATTTCTACCCTATCATCATCAAGTAAAATCTTTGTACCTCAGTGGTGGTCAGACTCAGATGGTAATGATTGGCTAATTTTTACCCTATCATCCTTGAGTAAAATCTTTGCACCTCGGCGGTGGTTAGACTCAGATGATAATGATTGGTTAACTTGCACCCAATCATCAATGGGTAAAATCTTCTTGCCTTGCGGAAGTTCAGATCTGTGCGATATTAAACTCCGAAAATTTGACCAAGGAGTCAGAGTAATCCTAATAATAATTATTACCTTTTTAAGCCAATTTTTGTGATAAATCATATTTTTACAGTTGTTAGGATTCTACTGAGAATCCACTAAGGTCTTTTCGCTGTGGGTACTCATATCATTGATATCCACAATATTATCTAAAAATTGGGCAGGTGATGGGCCAATCATGGTGGCAGATTTAAGAGCACTTATACCTCCAACATTCTTTTTCTTAGATCAAAAAGGAGATGTCTGACACATGGCTATATCATTTATGGTGCATCCCATCGTTATCTTCAGCTGATGGCTTTAATAGGGGGCATGATTTGACAACCACCATCTAGTAATCCTTATTTGTTGCCAGCCCATATGTCCAGTGTTATTGATGAATCCTGTTGGCAAGGGCTCAAGACCAATCTTCTGGCTCAGGTACTATATTGGGATTACTTGGGGCTATACACTGAATACCTCTCCTTGTATTATTTCTTCCCTCCGCTCCAGGGTATCACATTTGTCTTCTTCTGACATTTCAATTTTCCTTCCCCTAGTCACTTTCTCACAGGGATCTGCATCCGCTCAACAAACTTGGTTTCATGTAGGTCTATCCCTCACTAGCATCCAATCACACATAGATTTCTATTGGTTATTCACTATTACTGCAATCCATCCTCCCTCACCCAAAAGGCAACATAGGCGGAATCATCCCCAAATTAAGAATAATCAATAATCAATAAAAAATATATTGGTTTTTATATGCAATTTTTAGTAATCTTTCTTTTTCAAAATTTCTATCAATCTTTTATTTTTTCTTCTTTTTTCCATGGTACTTGACCTTGTTTCAGTTCAGCGGTCCATCTTTCTTTATTCTATTACCCCAAACTGGATCCTAGGTATACTTAGACCTACCAGTTTTCTATTATTCAGAGGTCTTTTGTTTATAAGACTTAACCATCTATTTTGGTTCAGCGGTCCTTTTTATGGACTTTAATTCACATCATTAGGACATAACTAACTTAATTGTTCAGCGGTCCTTTGGAACCTCTTTTTTATTATTTTTCCCTCGATCCATTGCTTTAAATACTTAGCATGGACTCAATTTACTATCTTTTTCATCCAAGAGGTTCTTGATGGAGTAGGTGTCCATTTACATCTTAGTGATAATCTCTAATGGACCTGACCACAATGCATCCAATTTGTTTTTTCTTATAAAACCATATATATCACAATAGGCAACTCTTTTGCCTATCAGGTATTCTGATAAGGCCAGTCAGTTCTTTTTGTCCATCATTTATAATTGAATCCTTTTCTTCAAAGTAGTATTGAATGCTTGCAATTGCATTTTAAACAAGATGATCAATTGGTTCAGGTAAGGCTTGGCATTCATCCCCAATGTTGGTTCCACCACCAAATATAAAATTGGTGGAAATGTGGCCTCCTGTTGGGATTTTTGCCCATATTCTCAGCCTACTAGATTACCAGGAATCGCTAGAGGATAATTTCCTAATGCGAGGTGAATTGGAAATGAGTTGACCCTGATTTTGGAGTAAATATGTTTGGGGAATCTTAGGATATTTGCCAGGTCATATCCATTGGGATTGATTCGGACAAATGCTTAAGATCTCGTTGGGTGGAGTTGCTGACAAAAAGGGGCATCTGATAATGTTTTACAATCAGGTGTACCTTTTGGGATTGGTCAGATTTCATCACCAACTGATTGAAAGTGTATGTAGTAAGTTGTAAGGTGAGTGAGCCGCCTAAAACTAGTGAATCGTTCAGTTAGTTTGTGACCTGCCATAATGGGTAACAAGTCCCATTACCTAAGCAGGTCACTATCCAAATATGGTTGGTTTGCTGGGATTGTGAGGAAAACATTAGGGACAAATTCCAACTTTTTCCGTTTTAGGTCTCAAGGATGTCCAACGATGGAATCCTAGCCAGGATGGGGAAGACCATTGCTGCTAAGATGAGGATGGGTATTTCAACAGCAATGGCTGCCGTTTTATCAAAGAGGTGTCTAATGAGGGTTAGACGACTGAATCCCCACTATAAATGCCCTAGAATTCATTTACATTAAAAAACAATTTCTATAGATATATAGTTTCATCAGGTTCATAGTTTAAGTAGTAAACTTTATCAGCTTTCAATTGTTCTATTCTTTCTCAGGGATATTATTGCTGTGTGCAATAATTGGTAGACTCTTTAAGTAAAAGAGTAAATATCTGAGGGGAGATCTAGAGAAGAAGCGGAAACAATAGGGATTGCTGCCAATTGTGTGTCAAACTGGAGAAACTGTCACCAGGGAATCTCAGAGAAGATTGGGTTAGACTTTAAAAGAGGGAATAGATCTCTATTTTGAGACATCTTAAGTATTTCAAGAGGAAATACTGGCCATGCGTTGGGCCAAGATCTAAGAATTCCATTCAACTACAGATAATAGGCACCATACTTTTCTTAACTGATAATATCAGATACTATACAACATGGACAAATTGCATAAGAACCAAACCTGTGCAGTAATAAGTTTATTGGGGTTATTTGCCAATAATAATCAGATAACCTATAATTTTTTACAGTTTGGTTCTCACTACAGGGGTATAGTTGAGTAGAAGAACTTAGAAGAGTGTCATATAAAGATAAGTTGAGAAAACTTTGGATGGCGTTAGCCACTGTTAATCAGAATGCCCTAAACTCAGAGGATCATCAAGACTTCGCAGCCTTGGAAGAACAAGTCGCCAAGATGGAGGAAGGGATTGATAATGCTGCAAGTTTCAGAAACGAGTTACTTGGAAAAGTAACTTCATTAAAGAAGAAAGAAGTGGACCTAATTCGAGAGGTCTTATATCTGAAAATGGGGCAGGAAGAAGATCACGTTCATATAAGAAATTACAGCACTAATTCTAAGTGACTGATTAGGCAGGTCAAGGAGCATAATACTCACAAATGCAATTGTGAGCCATTTGTGGCAAGCAATGCCAAAGAAAGAAGTCCTCATATGATTTTTGGGAAGTTGAATACCCCAAGAAACATGCCGCCCACTTTTGCTGCCATTTCAGAGATGATGCTTAAAGTCACTCCCCAAGTGAGTCAAGTGGCCAAACCTAAAGAATCGGCTAGAGATACCTCAGAGGAATTTAAGGCAACGCCAAGATTTCCAAAGTTCCATAAGGATAACGCACCAGCATTTTTCCAACTGTTTGATATGACCATGTTTGGCTATGGTGATCATCAAAAGGCGTTGACGGTCATGAATTGCCTAGACACTGACTGTCAGAACTTAGTGTTGCCCCACCTGGAGGGGGACAGCTGGTTGTATGCGGAGGCCAAGGTAGCCATCATGAAGGGATTTGGGAGTCTGACATGCATGTCAAAGTGCAAACAGGAGTTTATGGGCATCCAGTTCCATAAAGATAAGTCTTTAGAAAGCTTCAAAGATTGGTTCTACCAGTAGTTGCAAATCCTGATTGGAGTGAAGGTCTGGACAACTTTAATGCCAGAATTGCATTACAAGTGGCCCTTCAGCCCTATCGCAATTTGCACTGCATGATGTCTTCCATGTTCATGAAAGAAATTACTACCTCTCAAATGGTAGATAATTTAATAATTTTGGGAGCAACTTTTGATGCCACAAACAGTAGTTTCAGATCTAATCTGGTGCGCAATTTGAATCCTAAGAAGGGGAATGAAGGTGCTAAAGAGACAAACAACTGAAATGTACTGGGGAATAATCCCAAAGAATTCAGACGGATGAATAAGAAAGAAAAGGTCTGCTACCAGCGCAGTGGGAAGGGACATTTCGCTGTGCACTGAAAGAAGCCAAAGAATCAAATTAACGTGGTCCAAAAAAGAGTTGGCTGCCACCAAGGAATTGGAAAAGGACCCACGGCCTAGTTAGGGAACAGTCTAGAGCTGCGGAGAAGCTGTTCCTCCCAACATCATGAATGATAAATTGAAATCAGTGATCTGTTCATGGACGAAGATGTACAGGATTAACTCTATCAAGTGGTCAATTTGGATGTAAACGCAGTGACCAGATCTGGAGTGAAGGGAATCGACCCTGAGACAATCAAGGAAGTTGGCCAGCCATACGCCCAACAACTGGTGGACAAGATTTGAGCTGCTGAGAATTCAAATTAATTGTCTGAAGTCCAATTAGATGAGGCAAACCTGTCAATCCCCCTCAGTGCGATAAAGGAATTGTTTCCTGATTTATTGATAAAAATCATTCACACCCTTGATTCAGCTAATAACGCCTCTATACACTCAGTGAACATTATCTTACAATAATCTAAGTGTAAAATATAGCATACAAGTGAATTGAGTACAGGTGAGGGCGATTGTTGACAGTGGAGTGCCCATAACATTGTCTTAACCAAACTGGTAAAGAGGATGAAGAACTCACCTGACTTGGAACACAAGAAGGAGTATGGGACAGCTGGGATGGATACCACCATCTCATGTGGAGCGTATAGCACATTACCACTACAATTGGGTCCTTGGTGGTTTTGTGCCAGCAATAGTTTTGGCCAACCAAAACTATGACATTCTGATTGGGACAGAATTTCTATGGAAGTACGGAGTAAAATGTAACTTTGAGAAAAACATGTTGACCATATTGGGTCAGACGTTATCATTGGTATATCAGAAGGATGGAGAAGCTCCGCTGAATAGGAGAAACAATTTCATCAATTTAATATACAATGACGGCATTATCCCAATTTGATACCAATTAGTTGGTTAGAAGTGATGAGAAATGCCGACGGAAATCCTAGAGAACTGGGGAATTCCCCTAAGGATCAATAATGAGAAGACCATACCTCCAGGATCGCAGATGATAGTTGACACAGGGTTGACATTGGAGATACCTGAGCTGTTGTATGGGGAGGTTGGAAGCCCCCAGAAGAAGTCCAGAGTAGAGCCTTGGGTGGCTTCTGGGATAATAATACCTGGCCATGGAGAAATTCGAGTTCTTCTGGAAAATTTAAGTGAGAAGCTGATTAAGATCAGGAAGAATCATATCATCGCGTTTGTTCATCTAATCCTGATGGCCAAATTGAGGAGATTTCACGATTTTGGGACTCTCAATGAGATGGGCTTACTGGCCAGGGTAACAGAGAGTATCAACCTATTAGTTGATCAAGAGTAACTTGCTGATCTGTTAGAAGGCCAGCAAGAGGAGGTGCTCAAATTGTTTGTAAACTATCGGGAAGTATTTGCCCAGGATGACCACAATTTGGGATGCACATGAGATGTGATACACAAGGTTGACACTGGGGAAAATTTGCCAATCAGTATGAGACCAATTTGATGGTCAAAAGCAGCTGAAGTGGTAGTGGAAGATGAAATCAGCAAACTAGTGAAGCATGGACTTCTGGTTCCATAGTCAAGTCCCTGGGCGAGTCTGATTCTAATTGTGAAGAAAAAGGTTGGTTCCATTTGGGTGGTGATTGACTACCAAAATCTGAATAAGATTATGAAGAAGGATTTGTATCCCCTACCAAGAATTGACGATGCCTAGATCAATTGGGAGAAGCGAAGTATTTCTCCATGATGGATCTGATCTTAAAAATATTGGCAAATTGATTTGCTGAAAGAAGACCAAGAAAAATGCAAGATTATTACCACTCAGGGGCTATATCAACTGACGATGATGCCCCAGGGTCTGTGCAATGCGCCTGCAACGTTCCAGAGGGCCATTGACGTTATACTAAATGACTTGAAGTTGTCATGCATCCTGGTGTACTTGTACGATATCAATGTGTTCAGTAGGACGTTTACTAACCATTTGCACCCCTTGGAGGAAGTATTCAAGAGACTGTCCGCAGCCAACCTGAAGGTTAATCTGAGGAAGTGTCACTTCTTCAAGAAAGAGTTGGAATATCTGGGATTTGTGATCAACTCTAGTGGATTTCAGCCACAAACCCAGAAGATAGTGGCCATAGAATGGATGGCTGTGCCAAAGAGTGTCAAGGACATCCAAGTTTCCTTGGAATAATTGGATACTACAGAAGATTTATTTGAGACTTCTCCCGTATTGCCAAGGCCTTATCCCATCTGCTGAAAGATTTAAAGAAAGCATTCATATGGAATTAAGAAGCACGAAAATCCTTTGATGAGTTACGCCAGTACTTGATAGATTTTCCAATTTTAGTTTATCTGAATTTTGATTAAGAATTTATTAAATAAACCAATACTTTGTTGACGGCGATCAGCGCCATACTAAGCCAAGTAGATGAACTTGGGGATGAATTTCCAGTGGCATACTTGAGCCAGACACTCTCAGCTGCTGAGAGAAATTACACCATAACTGAGTGTGAATGCCTTGCAGTCATTTATGCCTGTAAGCAGTTTTGAGTGTACGTCCATGAAACGTACTTAAAAGTGTTGATGGACCACTCCTCATTGCATTGGCTCCATAATTTGAGAGAACCAGAATGACGACTGGCCCAATGGGCACTTAAGCTACAGGCTTATGATTACAAGATTGTCCACTGAGTGGGGGCTTCTCACCAGAATGTGGATGGCTTATTGTGGTTACCAATGGTCCAGATGGTATACCCGCAGGCGGATGAGTTATTCCAGAGAATTGTCAATAAAATTGGGAATGAGCTCTGAGAAATCCACGGTGCGCTTCAAAAAGCAATGGAAAACACCAAGACCATAAATGGACAAGTGTTTAAGATGATTAATGGGAAGTGGTTATCATTCCCAAAGCCGTCGGAAAGAGCAGTTATCATTTAAGCTGCTCATAAGTTTGTTGGTGCATGGAGACCTGAGAAAAACAACTGATCATATTCGCCAGTACTACTACTTCGAGTCAATCAACTATGATGTCACCAACTGTCTAGCTTGTTGCGTGGAGTGCCAATTGCACAAGTCACATAAGAATTCAACTGGATACTGACTGGTGCGCCCTGGATTTTCCTGGCATACGGTGTCCATCAACATGATGGGACTTCTGATGATGAGCGCAGGGTGTCAAGTACATAATAGTTGCTATTGACCATCTAATGAGATGGGTCAAGACAGAGACCCTGGAGAAAGTAGACGCTACCAGCACCGTGAAGCTTACCCTGAATCAAGTATTATATTGCCATGGATGCCCGCAGTTCCTTCTTAGTGTTAATGAGACAAACTTCACATCTCATATGATCCTGTCACTAAATGAGATAATGGGGAAAAGAGGAGTCATGCCTGTACCCTACCAGCTGGAGACAAATGGACTGGTAGAACTAGTGAATGGAACGCTGGCTGTGAACTAAGGAAGCTGGTTGCAGAAAGAACTTCCACATGGGGAACGTACCTGTGTTTGGTGAAGTTCACCTACAACATCAGTCATCATACAGTGATGGGAAAAACGCCATTTGGATTGCTATGTGGGAGGAAGGCCGCGTTGATGACAATTTTATATTTGGTAGTGGAACCAACATTGGGGATGAGTGCCAAAAAATACTTGAAGTGATTAACAAATATCCTAATCAAGATGCAATTGCAAGCATTTGATACTACATTAAAGAAAAGGATATGTTTGAAATTGACGGATGATAAGAACTGACTGGACTTAGCAGAATATCAAATAGGCGAAAGAGTTGCCTATTGTGATACGCATGGTTTTGGAAGAAGGAAAAAACTGAATGCATGGTGGTCAGGTCCATTTGAGGTTATCACCAGGACGGTGACTGAAGCCTACTCCATCAAGAATCTCTTGGATGGAAGAGCTGTAAATTGAGTCCATGCTAAGTATTTAAAGCGATGGATCAATAGAAAGCAAAAGAGTTCATGAAGGACTGATGAAACATTAAGTTTGTCATGTCCTGATAATTAGTTCAAGTCCAAAAAAAGAACTCTGAACCAATTTAGATGGTTAAGTCTGAAAAAGGGCCTCTGAACCATAGATAACTGGTAGTTTTAAGTATACCTAGGACCCAGTTTGGGGGAAAAATAAATAAAAATGGACCGCTGAACTGAAACAAGGTCAAGTACCATGGAAAATGAAGAAAAAATAATAGATTGATAAAAGAGATTGAAAAATATAGACCACATAGAAAAAACCAATATATTTTTATAATTTTATTTTTTTTTCCTCAATAAAGGGATGATTCCGCCTAATTCGCCTCTTGGGGGAGGGAGGATGGATTGCAGTAGGAATGAATAACCCATCAAAATCTATGTGAGATCAGATGCTAGCGAGGGCTAGACCTACACAAATTCAAGTTCTTTGAGCAGATGCAGATCCATGTGAGAAAGTGACTAAGGGAGGGGAAATTGAGATGTTGGAAGAAGCCAATTGCAAAACTTTGGAGTGGGGAGGGAAGCAACAGTTAGAAAGAGACAGTCGGCAAATAACCCCAAGTAAGCTCAATATGGTACCAAAGCTGGAAGATTAGTCTTGAGCGCCTACCAACAGGCTTTGTCAAGAACACTGGTCATATGGGCCAGCAGCAAACAAGGGATACTGGATGGTGGTTGTCAAATAATGCCCCCTATCAAAGCCATCAGCTGAAGATACCAATGGGATGCACCATAAATGAGATATCCATGCAAGGAGCGAATGGCATCCTGCAAGTGATGACTACAGGATTCTCAGAAGCTGAAGCAGAAAACGCAAAGGAAACTGGGAGAGTCTGGAAGTTTTGTGGTACAACTTTGAAGAACTTGGCTGGTAAATCAAAGAGCATAAGTGGTGATATCCTAATCTAGGATGTTCTCAAGATCGGAGGTATTCAGCACTAGGGATAAAGCCTTGGTGACTTAGGCCCTCAATTCTGTGTAAAGAAGTTTTAAATGAATACTGTTACTGATGGTGAGCTTAATGGCTAATAAAGTGGGTTTGTAGTATTGTCCAAGTCAGAAGAGGAACTCAGGAAGCAAGTCTGACCTGGAATGAAAGGAGAAATTAAGAGAGAAGGGCATAATTTCAGGAGCATCCACAATGATGCTTGGTTCATCTGCAAAAGGAGCTGAATCAGGAGAGTTTATAAATGCAACTCTGAAATTGACGACAGAGGAAGGATTAGCCACAAGTCATTTGAGACAATCGTTAACCTGGTTTCCAAAGGGTTAAAAATCATCTCAAGTAGTTCCATGGAAGAACTTAGCCGTTGGTGCTAGACTAGGCGTATGAGTCCTGAAAGGGCCATAGAAGAGATTCCATCACACATCCTGACTCATCTGCTAGAAGAGCTGAAGATCTTGATCAGACAAACTAATTAGTAGCTGTTGGTACCATGACTTGCAATTTGAAATATGAGCTGGACGATAGGGGGATTCCAGACTTATATGGAAGTTAAAATTATGCACTTACAATCTATTAAGCTCCAATATTTAAGAAAATAATCTCAAAACTAATGGGATAAACTCTCCAGAGGAGAATTAATAATGTTATGAGCCAAGAGATTATTAAGAGAAGATAACAAGGGCGATCATAAATAAGCATTTTTAATTGGGCCACAAAACAAACATTGATGGCAAGAATCTCCTGTCGAGGACAAGGAAAAAATAAGGAAATTGAGGATGCTGGACCAAGAATCCTGAAAATGACAGCGGGTCAAATGCCCTGATGGGGGAAAACTGGATCCCAGGACTAATATAGTTACAAGTAAATTGATCAGCATGGCATGACAGTAGATTGTGGGGACCACGCTCTGAGTAGGTGGTAGTGAGGAGGAGGAGGAAGAGAGCCGCATGCCAAAGGTCATCCTGAGCAGCATTGAGTATTGACGAGTGTACTCCACTTGAACCAGTGAAGTATTTGACCAGGTGTCTAAATCGGTGCTTTCCTGCCCTGATAATTTCTTGCTGGAGTACTAGGCAAGAGGGGGATGTGTTGGGATTTTTGCCCATATTCCCAGCTGGTTAGATTACCAGGGATCACTAGGGGATAATTCCCTAATGTGAAGTTAATTGGAAATTGGTTGACCCTGATTTTGGGGTAATTATGTTCTGGGGATTTTAGGTTATTCACCTGGTCAGATTCATTGGGTATCAATCCAGATGAATGCTTAAGATCTCGTTGGGAAGAGTTGCCAAAAAATAGGGGCATCTGATAGTTGATTAACTATCAGGTGTACCATTTGGGATCAATCAGGTTTCATCACCAACTGATCGGGAATGATGTAGTAAGTTTTGAGGCGAATGGTGCTGCCTGCAACTAGCGAATCAATCAGTTGGTTTGTGACCTGCCTTAATTGATAACAAGTCCCATTACCCAAACAGGTCGCTAGCCAAATATGGTTGATTTGCTTGGATCGAGAGGAAAACATTAGGGAAAAATTCCAACTCTTTCCGTTTCAGGTCTCAAGGATGTCCAACAATGGAATCCTAGCCAGGATGGGGAAGACCATTGCTGCTAAGATGAGTATGGGTGATTCAATGGCAACGGCTGACATTTCATTGAAGAGGTGTCAGCTAAGGGTTAGATGACCGAATCCCCACTATAATTCCCTAGAATTCACTTAAAATACAAGTTCTATAGTATATAGTTTTTTCATCCGGTATATAGTTAAAGTAGTAAAATTTATCAGCTTTCAATTGTTCTGTTCTTTCTCAGAGATATCATTGCTGTGTGCAATAATTGGTAGACTCTTTAAGGAAAAGAGTAAAGATCTGAGAAGGGATCTAGAGAAGAAGCGGAAACAATAGGTGATTGCTGCCAACTGTGTGTTGAACTGGAGAAACTGTCACCAGAGAATCTCAGAGAAGATTGGGTTAGACAGTAAGAGGGAACGAATCACTATTTTGAGACATCTCAAGTATTTTGATTGGAAATACTGTCGAGCATTGGGCCAAGATCTAAGAATTCCATTCAATTAAAGATAGTAGTCGTCATACTATTATCAACTTATGATATCAAATACTATACAACGCGGAAAATTTGCACAAGAACTGAACCTGTGCAAGTTATAAGTTTATTGGGGTTATTGGCTGAATAATAAATAGATCCAGGAATTTTTACACCTCCCTTCCATATAGTAACTCAAATGGCAACTTTCCCATCACCATATGATGACTGATATTGTTGGAGAATGTCACTGAACTCAGGTATGTTCCCACATGGAAGTTCTTCCTGTGACCAGCTTCCTTAGCGTCATGGCCAGAATCCCATTGACTCGTTCTACCAGCTAATTGTCTCCAGCTAGTAGGGTACATACATGACTCCTCGGATTCCCATTATATCAAGTTATTGTGGGATCACATGAGACATAGAATTTGTCTCATTGTTTCTCAGAAGGACCTGCGGGCATCCATGTCTGTATACTACTCGATCTAGGATGAACTTTGCAGTACAGGTAGCATTTACTTTTTCTAGGGCCTTCATCTCAACCCATCTCTTCAGATGATTGATTGCAAATATTATGTACTTGAATCCCCCTGTTCTCATCTTCAATGGTCCCATCAATTTGATGGAAACCGTATGCCAAGCAAATACATGGTGGACCAGTCAGTATCCAGCCATATTCTTATGTGGCTTATGCAACTAGCACTCCACACAACAAGCCAGATAGTCTGCAACATCATAGTTGATTGACTCCCAGTAGTAGTACTGGCAAATATGGTTAGTCATTTTTCTCAGGCCCCCATGCCTGACAACCTTATGAGCGGTTTGAACAATAGCCAATCTTTTTGATGGCTTTGGGAATAGTAATTGCGTCCCATTGATAATCTTGAAAACTTATCCATCCATGGTCTCAGTGTTTTCCATTGCTTTTTGAAGTGCACTTTGGATTACTTGGGGCTCATTTCTAATTTCTCCATCAACCATTCTCTGGAATAGCTCATCCATCTACTGGTATACCATCTGGACCATTGTCAACCGTGATAAGCCATCTTTATTCTGATAAGAAGCCCCCGCTTGGTAGACAATCTCATAATTGTAAGCCTATAACTTTAGTGCCCATTGGGTCAGCCATCCTTCTGATTCTCATAAATTGTGAAGCCAACGCAACGAGGAGTGGTCTATCACCAATTTGATCTGCGTTCCATGGATGTGCACCCAAAACTGTTTACAGGCATAAATGTCCACAAGGCATTCATGCTCAGTTACAGTATAGTTCCTCTCAGAAGCTGAGAGTGTCCAGCTCACATGCTCCACCAGATGTTCGTCCCCAAGTTCCTCTACTTGGAAAAAGTTGGCGCTGATTTCCATCAATAAAGCATCAGTTTTTATAATAAATTCTTGATCAAGATTCAGATATTCTAAAATTGGAGAATATATCAAGTACTGATGTAACTCATCAAAGGATTTGTGTGCTTCATCATTCCAAATGAATCCTTTCTTTGGATCCTTCAACAGATGGAATAAGGCTCAGTAATTCTGGCAAATCCTGAATAAATTTTATATAGTATCTGACCATTCCAAGGAACACTTGAATATCTCGGACACTCTTCAGCACAGCAATTCTAGTAAACTTATCTCGTTTTAGGTCTAAAAATCATGAACCAATAAAATTGATATTTAATAATTTATATATTATATATTTTTTGTATTTTTCTTTTACAATGGGACTTTTAACCTACAATTAGGTTCAGAGGTCCTTCTTTTCTCCTTCATCCAAATTTTTCCTAGATATACTCTGACCTACCAGTTATCATGATTTAAAATATTATCCTTCTAATATTTAACCATCTATTTGGTTAAGTGGTCCTCTTTTAGGACTTGACCAAAATCTCAGGACGTAGCCATTTAATGGTTCAGAGGTCCTCTAGGAACATTGCAACTATATTCTCTTAGGTCCAATACTTGCAGTTTTTTGTATTGACCTTATTCACTATATGATCAGCTGCGCTGTTTTTTCATATATATGCAACATTTGCTGACTTTAGCAAAACTCTTAAATGTTTTTATTAATTATGCCTTCAATCATGGCTTGTCATTCGTCCAACAGGTCCTAATTCATTTCATATTTTAGCAACTAATTTTTGATTTTTCATATCTCTTTTAAAATTGTGAATTCCTCATTAAACAGTTCCATTTGATTGTTCATATCGTTTTTCTCATAAAGAGATTTTGGCATTTGTGGCCATCCAAAATATTGGAAGCAAATCCACAGGTGGACCTGGAAACAATCTCTTAATCACACAGATAGATCTAGTCTCATTAGCTACATTCAGTGTCTCGTCTAGTGTCTCATATAACACCTCACTCCTTGGGACTATTTCAAGCGGGCCCAATTTAAACCCAAGTTAGCCCTGCTGATCCTCTTCATCTCAGATAGATGTTGGGTGGAACAGGTTTTCTTGCAGCTCTAGACAGTTCCATATCTAGGCTGCAAGTCTTTTTCCCAAAACTTGATTATCCTCAATTCGCTTCACTAGAAGTTCCACTTTCTGAGCTGGGTGAAATGTATTTGAATGTGATCCACTTCACTTTCTGTTTTCATTAATGTTACTTTCCTTAGTGACTAATTGCTGGAATTAGAAATATTTTCATATGACACCACGTTCTAATATCTTTTACTCAACCACAACTCTTCAGTGAGCACCAATTGTTAAAATTTATGTTTTCTAATTTATTCTTGGCTAATAACCCCTATAAATATATTAAACGCACAGGTTCGTTGTTGTGCAATTCTCTGCGTTGTTTGATAGTGAAATATATTCATTTGATAATAGTATGTAGACTAGTTCCATAGTTGAAGTAAAGTACTAGAATTGGCTAATGCTTGGCTAGTGTTTCCTCTTAAATACTTATGATATCCTTAATAGGGATTTGTTCCCTGGTACCATCTAACTCAATCCTTGCTCAGATCTCTGTTTACATTTTATCTTTATGACTCCCAGTCAGCAGCAATCCCCAATTCGATTCAGCTTCTTCTCTGGATCCCCACTAAGATCCTTACTCTTTATCCTAAAAAGTCTCCCAATTAGAGCACACAGAAATAATTTCCTTAAGAAAGATAGAACTCAAAAAGGATTCTGATAATTAATACTAAAATAATACTAATTACTAATAAAAGTTTTTTTATTAGTGAATTCTTAGGAGAATTTATAGTGGGAATTTGGCACCCAATCCTTAGTTAGCACCTCTTCAATGAAACGGCAGCTGTTGCCATTGACTTACCCATCCTCAATCACCAGCGATGGTCTTCCCTATCCTGACTAGGATTCCATCATTGGACATCCTCAAGATCTAAAACGGAAAGAGTCAAAAATGTGTCCCTAATGTTTTCCTCACAATCCCAGCAAACCAACCATATTTGGCAAGCGACCTGCCTAGGTAATGGGACTTGTTACCCATTAAGGAAGGTCGCAAATCAACTGATCAATTTGCTAGTTTCAGGTGGCTTTCACTCACCTCGCAATTTGATCCTTATATTCCTAAATTGGTCAGTGATGAAACCTGACCAGTCCCAATTGGTACACCTGATTTTTGATCAACTAACAGATGCTCCTATTTTGTTAGCAACTCTGCCTGATAAGATCTTAGGCATCCATTCAGATTGGTCACTGACAGATCTGACCCAGGTGAATAACCTAAAATCCCCCAAACAGTGTTATCCTAAAATCAGGGTCAAGCAATATCCAATTAACTTCGATTTATTGAACTAAGTATAGCAATCCCTGGTAATCTAGTCAGCTGGGAATATGTGCAAAAATACCTTCACCATTCTAATTCATGTAAAGCAACTCATAAGGGGATTTACCTGTTGATGGATGGTAACTCAAATAATAGGCAATAGTTGCCACCAACGAATATGTTACCAGACTTGAAGATTTCCTAGTATCCAGCTTCTTCTAGGTACCAGCCTGAGTCCCATTCGCTTGTTCAACCATCCCAATAGTCTCTGGATGGTATGTGTCACCAATACTCCCTAATTTTCCTTGGGCTCATTAATTTTGGAATGATGTAGGTAGTAAAGTTGCTGTCATTATCTGTTAGGATAACCTGAGGGAAGCTATGCCAATACTTTAACTGCTCCAGGACAAAATGATAGTACTGCTGGTATCTACTTTAGCAATAGCTCACATTTCTACCCAAATGAGTTATGTGGTCAATTTCTACAACAATATATTGGATTTTATCAGTGACTCAGGGTCAACAGGCCTATAATGTCAATTGATACAATATGCCACATGAGCCCAGACTCCAATAGCTAAAATATTGTAGATTTTTTAAGGGCTTTTGCGCCTGACACATAACGCAACAATTGAGGTGTTCAGTGATGATGAAGTTAAGGGTTTCCCAGTAATACTCCCATTAAACCTGTTCCAGAGTCTTCCATAGGCCCCCATGACCAGTTACCTTGTGAGCCGCAATAATAATTACAGTGCGCTTGGCGGGTTTTTGATCCAATAGGCTCTGTCCCCAATGTTTTTGAACAACTGCCCTTTTTTGAACCCTCATACTCTCCATTGCTTTGATGAAGGCCTGCTGAATTTCAGATTGCTGGTCTCCAGTATTTCCACTGAGCATCTTATCCTACAAGGCATCAGCTTCATTTTGAAAGACTAAAATGGAGGGTAAGTGCAACAGCACATCTGTATATTGATGCATAGTCCCTGCACAGTGTATGCTGTAGTCATGCGCTTACAATTTAAGAGCCCATCGGGACACCTTCTCTTCAGGTTCTTTGAGGTTATGCAGCCATTGCAGCAAGGAATGATTGGTCACCACAGTATAGTGGACCCCATTGTTATATACCCAAAAATGCTCACAGGCATATATTAACGCAAGACATTCCCACTTAATCATAATATAGTTGCTCTCATACATACTCAAAGTATGACTTTCATAAGCTACCAAATATTCAATGCCAAACTCGTCCTCCTGATTCAACATAGCACCAATTGTCATCAAAGATGCATTGTATTGAATAATGAAAGGTTGACCAAAGTTTGGATACTGCAAGATCAGGCCAGTCATCAGATACATTATAAGGTTGTCAAATGAGTCCTAAGACCTTATCTATATGAACCCCTTCTTGGGATCCTTTAACAACCAATAAAGAGGCTCAGCAATAGAATCAAATTTATTTATGAAGCGGCGATAATAGCTAACCATCCCATAAAAATACCTGAACGTTGTGAGCACTTATCAGTTGGGACATGGCCCAAATTTGCCTTGACCTTGGGTTTTTGGGGGCATAGCCCGATAGCATCAAAAATGAACCCCAGAAATTCAATTTATTTTTGAAAAAATGTTATTTCTATGGTTAATTTTCGGGTTGGCTGCGTCTAGTTTTTTAAAGACTTGTTTTAGATGTTCAAGGTGATCCATGAAGGTGCGGATAAAGACATTTACATCATGAGAGAGATGAGAATGCACAACTTCAAATCACCTAAATAGTATCCATGGTATGTTGAAACGTTGCTGGCACATATTAAAGATCTTGGGGTCTGCGCATCAGCTGATGCAGGCCATTGTCAGTAATAATCGTGAACTTTTTCTGGTCTTCCCTAGGAAGGTCAAATTTGCCAATACCCAGATATGAGATCCATCTCTGAAAAAGAATTGAGCCTCTCTGAAGCAATCAAGTGTATCATCAATTTGTGGAAGTAGGTAGGGTCCTTCTTCATTATCCATTCAACTGATGATAGTCTATAATGACCCAGTTGGTCTCATCCTTTTTTTACAATTAATATTGGAATGGCCCAAGGGCTTGAGTATGGGACCAGCAACCCATGATTGAGTAGCCTAGTAACTTCATTGCCAACTATCACCTCACTTTCACATGAATGACAAATAGGTTGCATCCATATTGGCGGTTGATCCACGCCATTAACCTTAGGAAATATATTTTAGGTTCATCCCAATCATAGTCATTCTATGAAAATAATCCCTAATACCATTTGAATAATTTAAGGACGTGATCTCTTTGTTCTGATATCCCCATCAATTTTTCCTAATCAAATACAGTGAGGATCACTGGTGATTTAGGCTCATCAGGTAACCCTAACTCATTCAGCTTTCCATAGTTGTAAAATGATAAAATTTCAGTGGTAGGGACTAAATAAAAGAAGACCACTAGGTTTATTTTGATATGTATTGAACTATCCAGGAGATTAGCTACCATTATCTTAATTTCGCCGTGTCCAGGAATTAAAAATCCAGGTGCTACATAGGGCTCAGTTCAACCTTTTACCCAGTGGGAATAAATTTTTTATATAGATAATCAGAAATTATCAAGGTATGTCAGGTCCTAATTATGCACTGTTCCTTGGACTTCACAACTGTACGTGCTCATGCCCTTAAAGGGATCCCCAAAATTTCCTCTACTTGAGCTGGAAGTGGCCAGGAACGTTTGCCAAACTCTTAACCTTTGAAGGAAAAATTTCATCTGCATATATCAAAGTAGTTTAGTCGTTCTTTTTGGTCAGAGATGGTTCCCCTTTTTAATGGTAGAGCAACAGCAATGTTTGTCCCAAAATTTTGAGAGTATTGGCTTGAAAATCTCACCAGACTTCTTGCTTTTGTATAAAACCAAAGCTGATCAATATTTCATATTTTGTTGGGAAGAACTATGGCTGAGGAAATTATAAGAAGGGAGAAAAATTGTAAAGGCAAGGCGCTATCGGCACTCTAAGAGGTAGTGTTATGTAGACCCACCATCATGTAGACTTATCATGATCTACATCAAGGGCAAGCTTAAACCTCTTCACAAACCTCGTAGAAACAATATTGGTTGAAGCCCCACTATCAATGATAGCTTGAACTCTTACCTAATTCACCCAAATACCCACAAAACGTTCATTCAGAATAGGGAGATTATTATCTACTCAATAAATGGCGGCACCATTTGCCAAATCAAAAGATTTTAAAAGCTGTTTGGTTACCTTTAGGGAAATGTTTATTTATGGTGGCCATGGGGATTGAAACATTAACATTGTTCAATGGACAATCAGCTTTCATTTGTGTTGTTGGGATGTTCAGTTTTATTTGGGTAGGAATGCACTACTTTTTCAATAATTTTGGGCTCAGGGGCCCTTGCTTGCAAGTGGGTAACTGCAAAAACACAATCAAGGGGAACTTGCTTTAAGGCGAAGGTAAACTGTTCCACGTTTACTCCGCCTGATCTTTTCCCGTGAAGGATAGTTGTTCACTAGGGGACAACCATGTTAGTCTTTCAGGTTTGGTATGACAGAACTTTGAAATATGACCATATTTCCGACACTCATAGCAGATGACCTAGTTCCACATATAGCTTTTGCAGAGTCTTTTTACAAACTTACTCAACACTCAGGATTTGTCCTCACTCATTCTTTCTTGGGAGTTTCTCTTCATAACCCATAGGATCAGGGTGGCGCTGTGAAAACTCTTGTTGGGGGCATTAAAGGGGCCCACAAACGCGCAAGAATTTGACACTTTGAGCTTTTTTGTATCCATGGTCGGCGTGTGACCATCAACAATTAAGCTCTTTGTGTTCTTGTAGCGCCTTCTTTATGACATTCTGAGCATTATAATTTTTAACACTCCCGCACCTATAAGAATCTGTGCTTCCAGGTAGAAGCAAATGGAGAAGGATTTGATAGACTCTTCTCTTTAGAACTGAATGCCAACATAAAAACCCGTTTACATCTTTCAAGGTGCTCCTGACTGACAAACTCCCCTACAATCATCACCTTCACTTCTGCATAAGACCATTTACTTACGGTTAGATGTGCAGAAAGATATTCTGTAGGGTGGTGTCAAAACAGTTTACAACGGTGACTGCCTTCTTTTGACCCCACATCGCACCATAGACATCTCAAACAACTTGAAGAATGCCACTCTTTGTTCCGTTGAAACTCTGTTAGTTTGGGAGTCGTCCAAAATTTCAGAGCCACAGAGGGATTGCTGACAACTTTTAACCACGCGTTTGAAAGTTTACCAGAGGAATAAGAGCGACATACAGGGTAAGCCACTAGGGTTTCTTCTCCTTTCAAAATGTGCCTCAACTAAATTCAGTGGAGCTGTTATCCCCAGATGAGGAGCTTTTCTTAATCAAAACGGATCCACATTAGAACCCTTGGGGCCATAGCCAGTGTTTCCTTCTAATGTGGATAACTGATCAGCAATGGGGTTTCCCATTTTTTGCGGCCAGACTTCCACGCCTTCAAATTTAGGTACTTTTGACGTAGTTCCTCCTTGTCCTTGGTCAGCTGTTATGTCTGACCAGTATTATTGTCTGCAGTTTTTATTAACACCATAGCTTGATCCTGCACCTCAATCATGTCTGAGCCCTGCTTCATCATTTCCCCTCAATTGCAGCAACTTGGCTCTTTAATTCTTCTCCTTGCTTCTGAAATATGAAATCTAATGCTGTAACATCTGGCCCCAACAAAACTTGATCCAGATTCCCTTAACCTCCGCTTGGTTGTGAGTCTTCATGTCACTTACTAACACATATAACTTCACGATTTCTTCCTTAACATCTTTATGCTTTTTGATGAGATAGAGGATAGACTCTAACATCTCTACAGCCAATTCCATTCACACATAGTCTAGGTCTGCAGTTTTGGGAGTTTAGCACTCTTTAACCTCAACTTGGACGCTCTCCTTGTTGCTTACTAGTGGTCCGCTCATTGCTACTCAACTTAATAATATAAGAAAAACATCAGCCCAGAAACCCCCTGTAGTGAGCACCACTTGTGAAAAGTGTTTAATGCACAGATTTGTGAGGGTATTCCTAACTTAATACAATTTACCTGTATGATGAAAGGGAATAAAAATCTGAGCAGATAATGGTTCAGTTGATACTTGATTATTCACTATAATATTTAGGAACTTCCATCCTAAATCAACTAAAGACCCCAATTACTAATAAAGGCTAGCATACCAAGAACATGATACTATATCATCGAAATAATATCATGCATATATAATAGTTTTGGCAACTTAGTGCCCTTCTATTAGAATCATTGGAATTCGTTGCTGTGGAATAGCTTTGCGCTCATTGACCTTCAGCTTTGGCATGTCATTGGTCAGAACTTCCTTTGACTCAATTTCACAAACTAGGTGATCCTGCCTTCAAGCTGTTAAACTATCAGTTATCATCCCCAACAAATAAGGAAGTCTTAATCATCAGATTTAGTATTAATTATCAAATTGGAGCTTTTTTCTTCAAAAGCCTACAACCATCAATACTAGTAAATGATATTGGGGATCATCCCCAACCAATCCGCTAGTACAGAACACATTGTTAAAAGCATAATATGGTTAAATTCCCAACTAAAAACTCAGGTGATATCTAGTATGGTAAGCTAATTAGCCCCACTTAACGCTTAGGGTAACACATCTCAAACCTTATCCCCAACCTGGTTCATATATCAGTAATGCACTCATCATCCATCTTGTACCATATACAATATCTTCACCCTTTCAGATACTACCAAAAAGCCTTGTCATACTTTATCTTATTTAACTGAGGCAAGCTGACCAGGGGATGGGCATTACCGATTATGTGTGGAAAAGGAGGGGGGAAGCTAAGATATATAAAATTGGGCACCCCGGGGTACTCAGGTTACCCCTGTTGCCAGCGGGACTGCCAGGTATGGGGGTTAGTGCGCTACTCTGAAGGGGTTTCCCCCGCTATGGAGCAGGTGTGAAGGAAGGGGTCTGTGTGGAGGAACCAGAGTGGGAACCACGATTCTATGAGCGCCTGTTGCCTTGGCCTCATATATCCATAGAGCCAGACTTAGAAGTGCTCCAATAAGTTGACGTGGAACCTGTTGATAACCCCATGGATGGTTGGGACCGTGCCCTTGAACGCATCTAAGGCAATGGTGTGGATTGTACACATTGAAATGGGCAATAGGGAGCGAGGGTAGATGGGATTGGTGATTCGATCTGAAGTGCAAGGAGGCTCTTTGAGATAGAAAATTCCTGCTCGTTTTGGAGCTTAAGCAGGCGCGCGACTTCCTGCCTTATGGCTTTGGTTGGGGGGCATGTTTCTAGGCGGTGGTGTAGGGAGCCCTCCCCTCCACATACTGCGCAGGTTGCGTGGAGGGAATTAGGCGATCCGCCATCCTATAGGTCCTTCTCAGACAGTGCCAGGCGTTGGCTCTTACCCTCGGTTGTAGGAGTGGGTGGTGCGTCATTCTCCACACTGCCCTCTGTGTGGTTAAGTCATAGGGAATGTCCAACGCATCTAGGTATTCAATTCTAGCAATAGTTGGGGTCATAGCAATCATGTCTCTCTGGAGTTGGTCTTCTGGTTTTCTTAATTTGAAGTGGGAGCTGGATCGTTCCCTTCCTTGCACAGTGCCAGTGTTCTCTATGGTCCATCCCATGTGGCTGATGGCTCAGAGGATGCGTTCTAAGTGAGGGGGGGTTCCATGCGGGCCTGTTGCGTTAGGACGTTTAGCAAGGTATGAAAGTAGTCTGGGTGGGCTATGTGGGTTGGTTATTTTGAGTGCCTGCGCGAAGTTAGTCCTCGCTGCCCTGGACCAGTGTTGCTGCGGGAGGTCTGGGGCTAGGACTTCGTTTATCCAGGTACCCAGGATGCAGTTGGCGTGGCTCCCAAAATCTATTAATACCATGCCTCCGCTTGAGCGTGGGCCAAAGGGTGTTTCCATATGTATGGGAGGATGGGATCTGGGCCACAGACAGCCCTGGATGAGCGCGCGGATTGATATTATAAAGGTGAGTGAGAAGGCGATTGCGTGAGCTGGGTACCATAGTATTGGGAGGATGAGTGAGTTAGCAACTGTAACTCGTCCTGTTAGTCCTGGGGATCTTCCCTTGAAGAGGCGACGCGGTTGGATACACACTGTAATAGATTGTTCACAATTGTCTCATTGGCATACCCCCCTGTTTCCAGCCATATCCCAAGGTAGCGAACAGGAGTGGTGGTGGGAGATGATGCTAAGGGTAAGATGAGTGGGTTTTTCCTTCATAAGGGGGTGTGAGGTTCAGGTGTTGTAGCCCAGTTGTTATTGTACTTGCCTAAGAGAATTATTTCTGTTTTCCTTTTTTTGAGCGATGCGTTGCTCACCATGGAATTTTCCTCTAGGGTGCTTTCCAGAAGTCGGGCATCATAGTTGATAGCTATACCTGCCACGCAGTCATCCGCAAAGGCCAGTATCTTGACTGTTGGCTGGTCTTGTGCAGTTATGCCCATGAGGCGTGAGTTGGTTATGCAGAGGAGTGGATCGAAACTGAAATTATACAGGAGTGGGCTGAGGGGGTCCCCTTGTTTGTGCCCTCTTTGTGGTGT
>JAKSZP010012332.1:0-66072 GCA_022478985.1 Massospora cicadina
TTCCACCTTCTCAGTCAGGTGAGCGACAATATCCATTGAGGACACCCTCAAGGAGGCCTTTCCAGAAGGTTACTAAAGATCCTGATCAGATGAGGCTCTGAAGATCCTGAAGGCATTGAGTCCCCACGCACCCTATAAATATTGAAGCAATTTTAATTAATAAAATATTTGGTAAACTAACCTTGATTTTTTCGTTTCCTCTTTGGTGCTCACTTCCAATTTTCCAGCTTTGAGCTACCGCGAACCCCAGCGCCAGTCAAGAGAACTGTAGCGCTTACAGTAAGCTTCATATTTGGCCGCGCCCACTTGGATTTTGAGCTTGTTATTCAAGTATGCAAAGACTCGTTCATCCAATAAAGTCATCTGACATTATAATATATTATATAAGTGTCAATTTTCATGATAACGGTAAAATTATCTTAGATGAAGTAGGAGGCAGATATTTAAAATTCATATGTGGATGAATAGAAATTTTGGACATTTCTTTCACAGCTAAATTTCAATTTTCAAAGCATTACAATCACCCAGAAATTTTGCTTATTGAATTTAACAAAAAATGGTGATAAAGTCCACTGAATGCTCCTCAGATGAATCAAAATCACTAAAAACAATCCCAAATCCCAAAATCATAGGTTGATGACTTGTGCGTCAACCCATACAACCTGCTCCTAAACTGGTGCAAAAGCAGATGAAATTAAATTCTAATAGCTCACAGTGGGACCATAAATGACTCAACCCAATTTAGAATCTACCCTGTAAACTCTGTTGACTGAGGGTCAACCGATTAGTGCACCTCACCTTAGAGGCGCATCTAATGCTTTAACTATGGTATCAGGGAGCATTGCAGCTCCCAATCCACGCAGATGGTTGGGATGGCTTTGTCAATTGCCTCCCCTTGGGAAATAAGCTTGGGCGCTCAAACTGAATCATCAGCGACTGTTGAGTAAGTTGGCCATCATAGCTCTACTTCAAAAATTAACTAAAGCAGACAAACTGAATCTATGGTAATGGGTGAATCAGTTAGCTGTCATTTTTTCGTTATGAAAGGCAACCAACACGCCCAAACTGAATAAGCATGGAGAATTGAATCAAATAAATTAATTTACATCAAAATCTCAATCAAAACTAATTATAATTGTAACTAGCAAATATCCAATAAGACTGCAGGAAAATCCCAGAATGCATCTGCCAATGGTCATATGAAGGTTAGAGTGATAGATTGGTGTGAGGATTAGCCTGAATCCACCAACCAATTTGCAGAAAGAAATTTCAAGACAGGTAAGGCAATACAACCTGGTAAAGTTGATTACAAACTGGGAAGGCCCAGCAGGGGCCAGTACATAAACCAAAGGGTTGTTGGCGCCTCATCCTGGGGTTTCGCCCCATAGGGAAACAGCCAGATTAAACTTTAGATTTAAATTGTAACATAAACAAAAATAAGCGATTTAAGGATACATCAGGTGCATGGCAGAAAAAGCTAGTGCCTGCACCACCTACCATTGACTCTTGTGAAGCTTCTTTTGTGGCTGAAGTGAGGAAGAGATGGGCAGAAACTTTCTTACAGCGTGCACTCCATAGGTCCACCCTAGCTTATGTAGTTAGAGTCTACTATGGGCTTATATCAGTCAAGTGTTATACAAGAGACTATTTTATCTTCCTGAAGCAATAGCAAGGGCCTTTACATTTGATACCACAATCAATGAAGTATTGGAAAGCCACTATTTTTATGTAGGGTTTACAACTGCAGCAGATCAGACCAGGCAGCTTCTACAAAAATAAAGATTCCACATGGCTCTCTTCAGGTATTGAGAACTAGATCTAACTTGGAGAAAATTTCATGGATAACTTTCTCAAATCTGGCAACTACAGTGGTACAGAATCTCTAAAGCTTACGCTTCATCGGGGATTGATGGAATTTGAGTCAGTTCCAACAGTAGACCTTTGTGCACAAGCCTACTATGCCCCAATTCACATGGGCTTGTTTTGCAAGAGCATCATTTATCTCCAACCCTATGGTGGCCCGTAACCTGGAGTATATTCACGTGTGGCAGTATTGGATCATGTTCAAAAATCTTCTTTGTTGATCCTAACCAGGCGCGACCACGCTGCTCATGGTGTAATGCTTTGGGCCATCTATATAATAGTTGAAGTGCTCATAAACAGGCTCTCTCATCCAGCAGCCAAGTCCCTGCGACAGATAAGAAACGCTCCCATACAGCAGCAGCGGCAATCCTGCAACCTACCCATTGGATACCTGTACAGGATATAACCCCTGCTGCCCTTGGGTGGCAGTTAAGCAGGCACAGCCTGTAGCAATTGCTTTATTAGCTTAGTGTTGAAAACCCACTGGCAGTTGGCACCTCTTCTAAGTTGCCAAACCCTTTACCAGCACAAAACTAGCGCAAATCTGCTTCACTTAAAGCTCACACAGAGGAAGCTAGTCCAGGGCGGCATCTAAAACTAATTTGGTACCACAAGACACTCAGAGAGGGGAACAGGTAAGGAGTACCCCAAGTAGAGGTGGAGGCTCAAAGTCATCAAACCCCACCATCTAAGGGGATTACAACTCAGATTTCATTCTCTGTATTGAAGGATGTGAACATAAACTTTGATACTTCAGAGGATGCCCAAATGGAGAGGTCCATGGAGCGCCCTCAGGATACTCCCGTGCAGAGCAGTGGGGGGTAGTATCCTGGGATGTCTTACAAGCTCATCAGACCCTTAATCTCAGAATAACCCCCTCCTCCATGTCAAAAAGCTCAGATTGCTGCTAAAAGTCAGGCTCAAGGACTTAAAATGATCAGCTTTATGTATGCAGGTTTAAGTTCTGGTAACCCCCCAGGATACGGAAGGGAATATAAATGAGGCCCAAAGGGGCACCCTGACCCTGCAGTCCATTAACTCTAAAGGCTGCAGGATTACAAGCGGAGATTCCGCCTTCTCCGCAATTTCAGGTTGACTCGCAGGGATATTGAAACTGTCCAGGAGCCTCATGTCCTACCCTTTGAAATAGAAGCATGGAATGACCAATTTGGAGGTAACTCTTGTTGGACAAACTATGTAGACCTTAATATCCTCAAACTAGGGGTGTTAACCCATTAATTTATAAAAAAACTTTGATGCTTACCTTATCTTGGCTAATTTTCAACCATTGAGTTTTCCTTCTTTTCTGCAAGCATATACCTTACAAATGCAGTCCTTAAGCAGGACAAGTTTTTGGAGGAAGTTGCTCAACTACAACTCCCACACAACACAGTGTTTATGGGTGATTTCAACACAATATTAAGTGAGGTTTGGGACACATTTCCTTTCAGCAATTCAAGACAGAAGAGGTACTGCTAGGCTTCAGGAATTCCTAATGTCAAGTGGATTCACAGATACCATTTCCCCATCGGCGTCTGGCCTTGCTTGTATGTCTCAGATACAAGTTGTAGGTCGGGAATTCATATCAGCTTCAAGGATTGATATGTCCCTAGTGAGCCCCTTGCTAGTGAATTGAGTTTCCTCTCTGATAGCCCATAATACCACTATAAGTGACCACAGATCCTTCACAGTGATCCTGAAAACCATCCTCAGACCATCAAGGAGGTTTTGGTCAAGGATTGCTCCAGATCTCATAACAACCAGTTTGCAATGGAGAAGATAAATGCGGCCATTTGTGAGCCAAAAACCTGGACTCCCCTCAATTAAAAACTTTGCAAGATTAAATGGGCAGATAAAAAAGCTAGTATTTTAAAGGTGGCATACAAATGTGCTAAGTCTCAAATGATGGCAGATCAGGATAAAGTCAGATGGGATGAAGAGAGAATACGTCACCTTGAAAGTAAAAGCTGACCAACGCATTCCACTCAATGGTTGGAGGCATGGCAAGTAGCACAATAAGATTTATCTGCAGGAACTTATTGAACAAGAGGAACGGGCAGTGAACTTCACATCATCACGTAACTACACCCAGTGGGAAAGCCCCACCAATTTCTTCTAATAGAAAAAAAGGCTCGCTTAAAGGATCAGGAGGTGGCAACTCTTCAGGTGGGGACCACCATCACCACAAACAAGGAGTAGATCGCCAGTGAGTTCCATCGTTAATATTCAGCCCTCTTCAAAGCATCCTGGGTAAATCCAGCGGAAGTTCAGGAATTTAAAAGTGGGGCTCCAGAACCACTGGGGATAATTTCTCAGCAGATGCTGAACTTCTTGCACCAATCGCGCAGCAAGAAGTAATGGACATTCTACTCCACAGCCCGTGCCTGAAGGCCCTAGGCTCAGATGGCATCTTATGACGTGTATCTAGTGGATCCCGTTAAAGTTAGAAAGGCTCCCCAACCGCTCTTCTCGACCCTCTTGGCAGAAGGGTGAGTGCTTACTGACTCTAGAAGATCGATTATGACCCTTACCCATAAGAAAGCAATCCGGGAAGATCTGGAAAACTGGCGACCAATATCAATATTGAACACAGACCACAAGCTATATACTAAACTTCTAGCAAACCGCATGACTAAGTGGGCAGGACCATGCCTCATTCCAGCTTAGCATGGCTTTATCCCTGGGAGATTGCTTTGAAACAATTACAATGAGCTTCTGGCAATCCTGTCAGCTAACTCATCCCAAACGCATGGTTTTGTTGCGCTTCTGGATATGGAAAAAGCATATGATCTGGTGAATTGGAAGTATCTTGACGACTCCCTAATCCTTCTTCATAACCCACCACAAGCTAGGACAAGGCTATCAGCGCTTTACGCCCAACTTCAAACTAAGATATTGTCCTCAATGGGCTTTATAGCAGCAGTGATGGTTGAACAGGGTTCCCGTCAATGGGATCCACTAGCCCCAATCTTATTCAACATAGCTTTAGATCCTCTTCTGGCCCTACTCCAGGAACGCTTAATGGGTATTGAGGTTCCGGGAAACTCCCACCCACACCATAACCTTTGTTGATGACACGGAAGTGGCAATTGGATGTAAAAAGGACCTAGACATGGCCATGGATTCCTGGATTGCTACTTCAAGGCGTCCAATGCAAAATTTAACATTTCTAAACCATTATAGTGCAAGTGGTAACCCATAGTTTCCTTCGCCTTTTGGTCTGGAACCTACCTGGAACACCTTTAGGCACCTAGGTGTCCTCACCACACCACAAGGGTTTGCAATCAAGGATAATGAGGACCGCTTGCTGGAGGCAATAAACTTGCATGTGGCCAGCTGAAACTGCCATCGTATACCCCCAGGGACGCACCCTGATAGCTAATGTTTTATGCTATCAAAGATATGATTCCTCGCTCATGTCTGCCCATTTACGGACAGAAACTACTCGAGGTTGCATGTGATACTCTGCTTCTGGATATGGGGATCCAACCACCCACCCACATCTCTGACCACAATATCCCAGCCCTCCAGTGAAGGGGACTTAGACCTTTTGGATGCTAGGTCCCATGCCACTTCAATACTGATGGATTTTCCTTAAGCCCATCATTTTCTGGGATATGGCTCTAATGCCCCAGCGGGGTCTAGCCTTACGCCAGGGTTTAGTGGCCTCACTAGGGCTCCAACATGCCTATCTAATAGACGTTTGGGAATGGCTAACAAACCACTCATGCCATCGCCTCAAACCCTTATCAAGCTTTTACTGGAACCAGTCTCTTCTTGCACTTAAGAGGGTAGTGGTATGGAAGTACTACGCCTTCCCTTATAAAATGAGGGGCCCTGGGATCAGCCCCAGCATCACACCCTTGTCCACAATGGGAGGATTGTTATCTCCCATCTCCACCCTTTGGACAGACCCCCTATGCGGCCTCTTCTCCTTGAGATTTTACCCTCTGCTGTGGAATGTGATCTTGAGGCGCTCTTGAAGGAAGTTATCCACCCTGTTCTTTCAGCAAAAATGTCAAATACGCTGTGGCGTGTTCTACATTGCTCATACAGGACAGGGGATCGAACTGGTCCAACATTCCAGCACAAGAGTTGCCCACGATGTGTAGAGCTGACAGACACCCACCTCCACCGCTTCTTTACTTGCCCCCTAATAGCCCCTTCTTAGAGCAAGGTACACGAAATTCTGAGAGTAAAATCCTGGGTAGAGCACTTGTTCAGGACTTAATGTCTAAGCTCCTACTCCCCAATTATTCCCAATCATTGAGGGTACTGGCATTTAGCGTAGTGATGTGGACCATATATAATTCATATCTTCGCGCCACTTTTGACTAAATTCTGTGGACACTGCCCCATATGATCACCCACTTTCAGGTTCATTTTAAGATGGCTCTGAGAGTATTTACCATGTCGCCATGTGCCAATAGGTCATTTCAAGCGGACACCAGGCTTTGTCAAAGCTTTCCTCCACCCTTTCTTGACACCTCCACTTACCCCTGCCTTCACTCTCAAGCTCTTAGGAGCCCATGAGTAATTAAATAAAGATTGGTGTATCTCCCGGTAGGTTGGGATCAACTAGTGCTAAAAAAAGACGAAAATTGGGATTGAAGAAGTTTTAATTATTATAGTATATTGGAGGTAAAGTCCTAAAATTTTCATATTGTGTTAGATAGCCATGTGGATGAGGTTGTGAAAGTATTGATCCATTTTGGCTCCCACTTTGGAGGTGGTTAAACTGGGGGCTAAGTATAGTTCTTTCTTAGTAAAGGAAACGTCAGATGCTCTGACCCTACTGGAATGCTTTTTAAGGAAAAAATACCATCAAGCAGTTGCTGTACGATAAGGTCAATGTTAGCAATCCTTAATCGATATTTGCTTTGATCTTCAAGAGGCACTTCACCTCTGTAAACAGACATAAATTCAAGAGTAGGTGGGACAGGGACGCCTACATCAAAGAAGCACTGCTCACTCAACGATAATGCTTTTAAACCAATATCTTGTAGGTTTCACTTTGGGATTAGTCTCCATCTTCTTTTATATCCTCACTCTTTAACGTCAACTCAAAAAAACCTGGCAAGGAGCACCAGTTTTCTTTCTGCACTGTAGATAGCTGGGTCAGGTGAAGGGACAGGATTTTAAGCTGCTCAGAGTTATATGTAGTTACTTTAATAAAAACAGCAAGGTGCCAGAACCACTGGGGTGACAAAGTCTTGCTATTGAATCTCAATTAAATCTTAAAATTGGATGCTTATTCAGTAATTATATATGTGAAAAAAACAAAAAATCATATATTTGAAGGTATGGATATTTATAGGGTGATAGGGTTTGGCATTCATGGAATGTTTATTGTTGAACCAACAATCAAGCTCTCCTTGGATTTCAAGAATAGGCGCGTGGCGATAAGTCTTCCTTTGTGTCATATTAGTCTTATGGAATTGATAGGGTGTCCACCTTGTCACCTTAATTTTAAAAAATATAGATCTCTTCTTCCGTCTGACAAATCAGGGGATAATGCCTTTTTTAATTTAGGGTCAGTAATCAAATCATTGGTAGGGGAAGACATTTGAGTTTTACTTTATCTAATTTTCCATTTCCATGGTGCAAATTCTGGTAAAAATAATAGCACCAAGAAACCATGCAGCTGCTTCTTTATGGTGGGAGTGAGCCAGAAAAGTATAGAAATTTCTTTTTATTTATTCAAGGATGGCCGACCAGGGGACTGACACATCCAATATGTGGGAAAGGAAAGTAAAGAGGGGGAGCACATTAAGTATTGGAACCAGAAAGACAGGATGGGACATGGTACACTTGGGTGTGGCTAGTAGCCACGGGTTGTGGGTGAATATGACCTTGAGAGACTTGACAGCTCAAGGGCTGGTGGGGTGTACTGCCTATAGAGATTGTGAGGTTTTCAGTGTCACATCGAAGGAACCAGATTGGGAGCCAGTTACCCATCTGTTTCTTCCATTTGTGTTTTAGTGATCTGAATATCCAGGCTTGGAAGTGGTCGGCCAAGTGGCTGTGGAACCTGACGATAGCTTGGTTAATGTTGTGGAAGATCCCGTTGAAGGCATCAAGGGCAATTGTGTGAATGGACCATATTGCAATACTCACAATTAAAGCCCTTAGCGTCTGGGGGATAGGTGAGATTGTGTTGAGTGCTAGGATATCGCGGGATAGTCGGAATTCAGCTGTTGGTGATTGCTGGAATAAGTACATCACATTGGCCCAGATAGTCTTGGACGGCGGGCACTCTTCCAGGCGGTGGGCCAGCGTGTTGTGTCTGCCGCAGATGGCGCATGACTTGAACATTGAGAAGGTGCGGTCAGCTGTTCTAAACGTATGACGCATGTAGCGCCACACTGTGGAGCTCACTTGTGGGGATAAGAGGGGGCAAGTGATGAGGTCCCACACCTTCCTTTGGGTGCTCAAGTCATATGGGACGTCTTGGTAATCTAGATAGTCAATCTGGGATAGAGGGAAAGGTGGTAGTGGGGCAGGTGCGCTGGTCACAGTTTGTCCTCTGTGGAGTTGCATATACTCTATTGGCGGGTTAGTATCATCAGATTGTTGTGCATAGGAGAAACTCCAACCCCTTGTCTTAGGGTGTACAGGACGCGTTTGAAGTAGCGGTTGGTGTTGTGCGGTCCTGTGGCTGTTGGGTGTGTTGTTAGGTACTTCATCAGTGTTGTGGGGTTGGATGGGCACCTCAGATGTAGTGCCTTTGCAAAGTTGGTTTGGGCTGCCTTGGCCCAGTGGGGGAAAGCGGGTTGGGCGACGTTGTCATAGCTATCCATGAGCCAAAGATTTGCGTTGCTCGTTCCATGAAGTTGAGCAGCCCCATCCCGCCTTTCTTCTGTGGGCCATACATGGTCTCCAGCCTGACTGGTGCGCGGTATCCAGACCACAGCCAGTTCTTGCAGGAGCTTGTAGACTGCGTTGGTAAAGTTGGTGGAGAAAGGAACTGCGTGAGCAGCAAACCATAACTTTGACAAGATGTTGGGGGGTGGGGTGCTAAGTGTAAGCACAGTAGTTTTATTGGCGTAGGTCTTTATCTTGTGGTAGGATGTGTGGTGGGTTGGTTTGGTCTGTTGTGGGAGATGGGTCCAATTTGAGCTAAATTTGTCCATTACAATTGCCTCTTTTTCTGTTTGTTCAGCTTAGCGTTACTCACTGAATAATATTTGTTGTAATGCTCTCAATTGCTCTGGCATCCCTATTGCCTGAGACACCGACTACACAGTCATCAGAAAAGGCGAGCATCTTGGTTGGTAGTTTTCCCTCCAACCTGATTCCAGAGAGCTTGGAGTTTACTATGCGGAGGAGAGGGTCAAGTCTGAAATTGTATAGTAGGGGCTAAGCGGGTCGCCTTGTTTGAGGCCCCTTTGTGGGGTGATGGTGTCAGTTAGGAAACCTGGTCCTCTGATTGCAAACCTGGCCGAGCGTTTTAGGAGGAGCGCCCAGTTTATAAAGCGGGATAGGAGGTTGAAGGCCTTTAGACATTGTTCCAAGTAGTCCTAGTGCACTCGGTCATATGCTTTCTTTTGGTCCAGGAAAGCAAGGGCGCCAGTGGGGTTAACTTGGCAGATGTTGGCTATGGTGTAAATGTTATCCTAAATTGAGCGATTTGGGATAAAGCCAAACTGATGAGGGGGAGAGAGCTTTCTGTGCAATGCATCCCAGACGCTTAGCTAGGATTTTTGTTAGTATATTAGTATCAGTGTTGGTGAGAGCAATTGGACGCCAATTGTTTAGGTCTGCCTGGTCCCCTTTTTTTAAATTTAAAATTTTAAATTTATCGCGGGGAAGGCTGACCATGGGATGGACACTTCCGAATATGACTCAGACAAGACTAAACTCAGTACCAGGTGAGGCACCCCAGAGAAGCGATGCTATCTCTTGTTGCCAGCGGGAACGCCACTTATGGGAAGGGGAGGGAACGTGTGTAGGGGGCGTAGCCACTATTGAGCACGTATGGAGGAAGGGGTCTGATTTGATGAACCAGACTGGGAACCAGGAGGAGACCAGCTGCCGACGATGTGGTGGGAGATATCCAAACATCCACGCTTGAAAGTGATCCACCAAATGAGACCAGAATCTGTGGACAGCTTCAGGGAGGGTGGGGATGGATCCAGCGATGGCATCCAAGACAATCGTGTGGATAGTCCACATGGCGATTGCAACCACCAGAGCACGAAGGGAGGGTGGGAGGGGGAGGCCATTGATGAAGCAAACATATCTCTTGACAGGCTGAAGGGATGTGTTTGATCCTGGCCTAGCAGACGTTGGACTTCGCGCCATATTACTTTAGAGGTGGGGCACTTCTCCAGGCGGTGAAACAGCGTTCCATACTGGCCACACACGACAAAGGATGAGTGTAAAGCATTAGAGCGCTCAACTGTACGATACACCCGCCTCAGGCAGCGCCACACATGGGAACGGACTTGAGGCTGCAACAGAGGATGGTGTGCGTATTTCCAGATAGTCTTTTGGGTCTCAGTGGAATAAGGGATGTCCATCATGTCCAGGTAGCCCACCCTGGATAGGACTTGGGGTCGAATGGGGATCACGCCATCATGGATGGGTAGCCCCTGTACCTCTTGTGTGAACTGAGGAGAGGGGCGGCCTCTTTGGGATGTATGTCTACTAATGCGAATTCTCCACTCTGCGCTTCGCATGGAGAGTAGGATTCGTTTGTAGTGGGTTTTTGTCCCGTGAGGACCTGTGGCTGATGTGTGTGATGCAAGGTATTTCATCAGGGAGTGGGGGTTTGATGGGTTGTTGAGGCCCAAGGCTCGGGAGAAGTTGGAGCGGGCTGCGCGGGACCAGTGTTGGGATGGGAGTGTAGGAGCAGTGACGGCCGCAATCCAGGTGCCTAGGATCTTGGCGGCATGGGCTTTGAAGTCAAGTAGGCCCATGCCACCATGATGATGAGGGCCAAACATGACCTCTAGCCGTACTGGTGGAGGGCGGCCTGACCAAAGCCAACCTTGTAGCAAAGCATACAGGGATTTGAAGAAGCTTGGGGAGAAGGGGAAGGCGTGGGCTTCAAACCAGACTTTGGATAGGAGCATAGAGTTGGCAAGAACAACCCTGCCAGTGAGGGTAGTAGAGTGGGCTCTGAGAGAGGCGATTCGCTTCGTCACATTGTCCAGTATATGGCCCTCCATTACTGCTGACGCGTATCCTCCTGCCTCCAACCACACGCCCAGATGGTGTACCGGTCCTATGGTAGGTCGTGGCACAAAGGGGAGCACCAGTGGAGCGGTGTGTTTTGAGTTAGTAAGGCGTGGACTTGGGCGAGCAGCTGGGCTGGGTTGGGAACTACTTGCTGGGGCCCAGCAGTTCTGAAACTGACCAAGGAGGATGATTTCAGTTTTGGAGGCGTTCAGTGCCGCGTTGCTTACCCGGGAATATTCCTGGATGAGGGCTTCAAGCGCGCGTGCATCTTTATTATTAGACACCCCCACCACGCAATCATCTGCAAATGCCATCATCTTGACTGAAGTTTGGCCTGACACATGGACCCCAGTGAGTTGGGCATTCACATTTCACAGTAGTGGGTCAAGGCTGAAGTTGTATAAGAGTGGGCTCAGGGGGTCCCCTTGTCGCAGGCCCCTTTGAGGATGGACTACATCCGTTAGGAAACCTGGGCCGCACACAGCCATTGTTGCAGATTCCGTGAGCAGCATCACCCAGTTAATGAAGCGGGGAGGTAGGCGGAATTGTTGGAGGCAGGCCCTAAGGTATTCCCAGTTTACTCTATCATAGGCCTTTTGTTGGTCCAAGAATACAAGTGCCCCAGAGGCTGTGGACTGACACACATTAGCCACAGAGTGCACGTTATCCCAAATCGACCTTCTGGGGATGAAAAGAATTGTTCTGGAGAGATGGTGGCAGATGCTACAGTCCCTAAACGGTTAGCCATGATTTTTGTTAAAATTTTGGTGTCTGTGTTTGTTAGAGAAATGGGGCGCCAGTTGGCTAAGTCTAGCCTATCCCCTTTCTTGAAGAGTGTGACTGTAAAAGCCTCATGTCCTCCTGGTAGGAGGCGCGTTTCCAACAGGCTTTGGTTGAGTGAGGCTAGCAGCAATGGGGATATGTATTTAAAATATTTTTTGTAGAACTCATATGGAATGCCATCTGGGCCTGGGCATTTTTGGTTTGGCGCACCACGAATGGTAGTCCATAATTCGTTTGGAGTAATTAAATTCATTATTTCCGGGTATCTAAAATGGTGCAGATATGAGCTCTGTTGAGAAATTCTGCTATTTTGGCTGGCTGAATTGGTTTGGCTCAGTATAACTTGGAGTAATATCTTTGCATTTCAATTGCCACTTCGGCTGGTGTGTCCACGATAGAATTATCCGATCTTCGCACCTGTGTGCAGGCCACGCTCTGGCGTGGTGCAGAAAATTTTTTGAAGAAGTATGCGGTGCACTTGTCACCTTTAGTGATGCGTGTGGCCCTGTATTGGACACAAACCCGATGTTTGTGTTGCCTTTCAAGTGCGTTGAGGTGTGCTGCTGCCTCCGCCCACTTCTGGCCCCATGCAGGGCTATATCCTGAGGCTGGAATGTTGGACTCCAAGTGGGCCAATTCTGCCAGCGTGCACGATATAACCGCCAATGTGGCTCGTGAGCATCTGGATGAGAGATGGTGATAGTGGCGGATGGTGTCTTTTTTGAAAGTTGCCCATGTGGAAATGGGGTCCACGCAAAATGGTGCAACAATCGATTTTGCCAAAGTTGCCTCTTCCACCCACGTGGAAAATCCTGGCGACGCAAGCTCTGGGGGGCGGATTTTGCACCAATGTGGGGCCTTTGCAACTGTGACAGGTAAGTGGTATGTTATCGAGACCAGTCAGTGGTCAAAGAATTCCATTTTTGTTGTTTTGAAGTGGGAGATGTGGGGTTGGAATTTCGCCGGTGCTAGAATAAGGTCAATGCGGGTCATGGACCTTAATTGGCCATTGTGGATGTGGGGACGCGTCATGTTTTTGAGCAGTGGGACATGACATGGCAGCGCATCTATTAACCCAAGGGTAGCTTTTAGAACGCGTAGTTCTACGTGACCCTGTGGAGCATGGGGTGAGGGTGGCCACCGGTCCGTTGGTGAGGTTAGCCAACAGTTCATGTCACCAATTAGGAAAGAATCGGGGGGTAGTGGGAGGGATTTGACCGACGAGAAAATTCCTGATGCTCTTGTGCACCATTTGGGGCGTAAATATTGACAATTATGTGTGCAACATCAGCCCAAGAGAAGGTGACAACGAGCACTCGGTCATTTAGGAATGTTTCTGAAGATGTAAATTTGAAAAAATTGTTTTTCCAAATTAGCACCCCACAGTGCTTTGACCAAAAGGATAGGGATGGTAGGAGCATTGTTTTCCAAGCATCCTCGGAACCTCGTGGACAGTGGGTTTCCTGGATGGCCAGGATATCCACGGGTAAATTATTTTGTAAAAAACTCAGTTTCCTAGCCCGGGACGGGGAGGCCTTGAGTCCATCAATATTCAGCATCCCTAGAGTGAAGGTTTCCCCCATCGCACCTTAGGTGCGAGGGGATGGGCACCTGGGCCTACCAGCCTCTTCCAGGTCCCCACGGGCTTTCACAGCAGTGTGGGTATTAGCAGCAACGCTATTGGGGTTTTTGTTAATTTTTGTGGAAAGAGTCGCGTTGGCTTTGGCCTTCGCTTTTTGTTTTCCCGACGTCGGACGAATTTTTTGTGGTGCAGATAAGTTTGGTGCACCGTCAAGTGGGGCAAAAAATTTTTTTTGGTTGGGATAGGTCCCAAGTCAGTTTCAACCGGGGCTTGGGTGCAGCGATTGGGTGAGATTGAATCTCCCATCGGATCCTCAGATTGAGTGGCCCATTCAGCTTGGGCCTCCCAATCTGATTGGGTGATGGATTCCTGAGTTGCTTCCACCTCGAAGGTCTCCATATCCTCCTGGCGTTGTGAGTGTGGGATGATGGTGGTGACCTTGGCCGCTTCCTTGGCCAAAGTCCTATGGGCCTGCTTGGCCTTCTTCCTGCTCCTGCGGGGAGATGGGCTTTACCAATAGGTAGCAGCCTTGTGCTCCCCACGGGAAGGCCTCTTTGGTGCTTGCGGTTGGTTCATAGTGCGCCTCTCCGCTGGCCATGGCCACCGAGGGGTGCTCTTGGAATGTAACGCCCTCTTTAATGTGGCATGCGTGTGCCTTATGGCCGAACATGTCACAGTGGGTGCAGATGGGGGGCGTGCTGTCCACGGTTACCCGGAATGGGTTGGTGGTGTGCCCTGTGATGTCAATAAAGGTGGAGTGTGGGATTTGGTTAGGTCCTTCGCGATCTCCTCAGATGGGGTCAGAACTGCGATGGCTTTGCTGTTGCACAGGTGTGGCATCAGCGTGAAACGTTGCATTTCGAAAGATTGTATTTCGCCATATATGGCGAGACCATCTTTCAGGTGTTGCTCTAAAATATCACGTTTTACCGTAGTAGGCAAAAAGTCAAACGTGAGGAAAATTTGGTTCAATTTTGTCCATCTGGTGCATTTAGTTTCGTTGACCCATTGCCCTTCGGGGAGGTCGACCACTACGCACCGCTGCAGCCTCGTCTGCTGCTATTTTGCTTTCAAAACCTAGGTCCAGCCAACCGCGTGACATGGAGTGAGGTGCAACATACACCGCGGTTGGGAAAATTTTGTGTACATCTTCACAAAATTTTTCCCATAGGGCCATTTTTTGGATGTCCAGATACACACGGACTCTGAATTCCACCAACAAAATTGGCTGGGAATGTGGCATATTAATGTACTGGTTGCATCGTGCTTGCCACGCGAGTATCTCTGGGGAAATTGTGACCGCCGTTTTTTTTAAATTTTTTTCTATTCCGCTGGATTCTCCGGGGCGTTTTCGAACGTTAGAGGCCGCAGGCCTTCCGCCTGCTCCTCTTGCTTTGCTTGCCCAACTGCTCCCAGACATGGGCGCAGACTAATCCCCTCTATGAGATTATCAAACTGGATTTAGTCTTGAATTGAATGGGTTGCAAAAGTGTTTGCAACGAGAAAGAAAAGTTCCTGCCTGGTCCCCTTTTTTGAAAAGTATGACCACATATGCATCTTGGCCGCCAGGTAGAAGGGCTGTGTCCCTAAGCACTTGTTCATAGTTGCTAGTAGTACTGGGGCGATGTAGTCTAAATAATTCTTGTAAAATTCATATGGGAAGCCATCAGCCCAGGGCACTTGTGGCGCGAAGTTGATTTTTTTACCTCTCATAGTTCCTCTCTAGTGATGGGTTTGGTAGGGTCTGGTTTATCAGCTATATTGTCAATATTAGCAGATGATAGAAAATTTTTATCTCAATAGGTGCCGCTAGATCTGCCATGTACAGGTCAGTGTAAAACCGGTATAATTCAGCCAAAATTTCAGATGGTATAAACGCCAGTGTGTCATCTGCTCGATGGACCTGTGTTCAGGTTGCCAAGATTGAGATTGGTTTAAAGCGGTGGAAGAATTGGGCTGTGTGGGTTTCGCCGGATAGAATGTATTTGGATTTGTGCCATACTTCAACATAGTGCTGGTGTTTTCTAAAAAGGGAGTTGACTTGTGCAGATGTTTGGAACTACAGGCGTCCCCATTGAGGGCTGTATCCCTCGCGGTGTGTGTTGTTTTCTAAGGGTTGGAGCTGTCTGATAGCCTTATTGATTGTTGTGGACGTCGCAGTCAGCTTTCTGGAGTTCAAGTGACAGGCTTTCTTGGCTACTCTAGACTTGAAATCTTCCCACTCGTTGATAGGGCTCCCTGTAGATGGTCATTTTTTGTCTGTGTTGTTATCACCTTCTTGATACAAAGTTTAAGCTCTGGAAATTGGATGGTGCTTGGGTGAACTTTGTGCCAGGTCAGAGGCTTTGTATTTTGCTTCAGATGATAGTTTTATTGAAACCATTTGGTGGTCAGAGAGGGGGATAATTGATGTTGTAAAATTTGATACATGGTGACAGAAATCTACAGGGGCGAGCATCAGGTCGATCTGGGTCATTGATACCAGTTGGTTGTTATTGTAGTGGGGCCTCGTCATGTTGGTCAGCTTGGTGGCCTATTTAGGGATGGTGTTTTACAGGCCCAGTGTTACTTTTAGTATGCGAAGTTCTGTGTGGCCGCGGGGTATGGCCTTTGTTTTGGGCCAGCGGTCAGTTATGGGATTAAGCCGCAAATGAAATCTCCCACAAAAATGTTGTCTTGGTGAAGGGGATCAAGAGGATATCAGAAAAAAATTTGGCGGTTGTTTGGGTCATTTGGGGCATAAATGCACGCCACAGCAAAATTTTCTCCATTCCACTCAAATTCTGTTAGAAGCAGCTATCTCTCCAGAAGGGAGGTTATGCTTTGGATATTAACTGGGGGATTGCGGTTGGATCAAATTACCACCCCACAGTGGTACATCCAAAAGGATTTATCCAGGAGGAGCATGATTGACCATGACTCCTCCTCCCCTGGTGGACAGTGGCGTTCTTGGATGGCCAAGATGTCCACGGGGATATTGCACTGAAAAGCCATTTTTTGGCCTGGGACGTGGGGGCTTTGGCTCCCGCAATGTTGAGCGTCCCTATGGTGATTGTGGTAATCCGCACATCAGGAACGTTGGGGCAACTCACTGGGGTCACCCCATTCCTTAGCAGTGTGGGTCATACTATGAGTTTGGGGCCGATCAGACAAGATAGTTCCAGCATGTTGCTCAGTTGTTTAGCATTGGTTTTGTTTTGTTTATTGGGACCATAATACTCCAAGGAGTTTGGCTCTGGCGTTGATTGTGTTGTGCCCCACCAGCGTAAAATTTTTCGCTACTTACCTGTGGGCTAGATGTGTAGAAGCTAGGTGTTGAGGTGACTGGGTTTTGTGAGGGAGCGTTGTTGCTTTGATATTGGCTGGGATGATCTTCCATATTTTATTCATGGACCACATTGTCGCTGGTCATGTGTGATTGGCTAGGAGGATCCACAGTGGTGTATGGTGGTTCTGCTTCAGTGTAATTGGAGGTGTCTGACTGGTTGTGTTTGAAAAATTTGCTTTGATTTTGTTTAGTTTTATGTGGGGGATCAGAAAAGTTATTTCGCCGTGCTGCCATGGAATCTAAATAGATCTGGTCTGGGGAAATCATGGTGTGGCCTTGGGTTTTGGTGGAACTCGTGGCCTGCTTGTGGGTAGCCCGTGCGCGATGGCAATCCTTGCATGAAACAGGTTTGACTAAAGTAATTTTGGCTCTTTCACCCCAGTAGAAGGCGTAAGTGGCGTCCTTCATTTTACCAAAAATTGGGATCGTTTCATCCATATTGTCCTCACAAAATTCCGGTGCTTCCACCCCACATTTGATGGGGCACATGTGGTCTTTGTGTCCTAGAGCTTAGCAGAAGCCGCAGATGGGCGGAGTGTGTTCTGGTGTGATGTGGAAGGGGCAAGATATGCTGCTTTCAGGGAGATTGATGGTCGCTGTGCATGAAATGAGGGTGATATCTTCTACCGCGTCCTGGTTGGGTTCAATAATGGCTATTGCCTTCCCTGTGCATAGGTGGGGCAGAGGGGGAATTTTTCGAATTCAAATTGTTTAGTTTTGCCATAACTTTATAGGCCCACTTGGAGTTTGTCCTTGAGGATATCATGGTGCACGGTGCTCAGGAGTCAGTCAAAAATGATGAATATTTCATTTGCCTCGTTTATCATGTGTGCACCATGCGGATAATGCAATCTTCATTGTTAATTTTTATGGAAAATTTTTATGCTGCATCCGCTGCTTCCTCTGAGGTCATGAACCCAACATCCAAACATCCTCTAGTATAAATTTTTAACTTTTACCAAGACAGTGTTTGGGAAAGTTGCGGAGAAGGCCTCCCCCCATTTTTCCCATGACTTGAGGGAGGTATCACTGACCATAATTTTAAGGCCATGCTCAAGGGAGGACAACGGTTGGGAATGTTTCAATTATTGTGAAAGTGCCCATTTTTTAAAGAAATTGTAAAACTCTTGGTGCGGCGCTATGTTCACCCTTTTTGGGGGAGGTTGTCCCAATGTGCTGCTGGGCATTTTTCTCTGATGGGTTGGGTGGGTTTAAGGCCTTTTGCGCTGGCCACTTTTGCCCAGCTGGTGTTGGTGCATACAAATCTGCTCATTTTCCTAGTTGATTGTCAAATTTGAATAATTCGCAGAGAATCGTGTTACTAATAGTGATAGTAATGGGAAAGAAAAGATCTAGTTTAGTCATTCTTAAAGTCTAGACTACAAAAGAAGTTAACCTCTTACCTGAAGAACATGCACTTTGAGGGATTAACATAAGTCAACTCCAGTGCCATTAGTATCGCAATCAAGTCCTTTGGATGCTGTTTGAGCTAAGGAAATGCAAAAGGATATCATCAATGTATTTGACAGTGCAAGTAAAGTAAACATTTCCTGAACGTCATTATTCATGTGGTGGAAAGTAGCGGGCGAGTTTTTAAAACTGAAGGACATCACATGGGATCTAAAAAGACATCTTTTGGTCTATATGGCCATTAGTCACTCCTAGCATTCCGCTACCCATATAAGATTGAAGGAATTTACAAGGTTAAGCTTGGAAAACATCCAAGATTTGGCAATCACTTTGCAGATGGTCTGTTCCAGGGGGTGAATAGGGGTTTTTCATGATAATATTATACAAATGGCCGCAGTCCACACACGGACCCAATGTACTATCAGCCATTTGAGCAAAAATGAACAGGGATGCGATAGGGAGAAGAATTCCGGAAAACCCACCCCTTCTGGAGCATGTCATCTAATCAAACTTCCAGAGCCTTATTCTCTTGCTCAGTATAATGGTACAAATGACATTTTATATCAATTATATTATTTTCAAATGGAATACAAGCCATACTCAGGGTATGAAGGGAAATGATTGGCCTTCACCATACTATAGATATTTTTGTACTGCAACAACCTGGAAGAATGATCTGGTGGTAACTCAGTGGGTCAGGAGTTGAAGCGGTCAAAACAACCTCTCTGTCAGGGAAAGATATCAATAAAAAGGTTTTTCAAATGCGTGAGAGCTCAAAAGAAAAAAGGTTGTGATCCAAGTTAATAATAACCTGTTGATGCCAGTACCAACCAGGCCCAAGAAAGACAGAAAACTAAAAATTCAGCACTGAGATAAACTGGTCATAGAAGAAAATGCGTGCACTGATAATGGTACAGGCCATATCATCACATAGCAAATCATAAAGGCTGACGATGCGCTAAATAACAAGGACCCTGTGTCAAGATCTAAGTCTAAATTATGAGTGACCTGCACGTTCATAAATTCCAGCTGCTGCTGTATCCAAATGAGCCTTGACGGATACCATATGAGATACAACTGAATTCCAAAAGGCAACAAAAAATATGCATGATTTTATTATTAGTAATTTCTCAGAAATTATTTTTTGAGGAAATTTAATCACAGCACGACTGTTGGACCATCCTCAAGAAGAAAACTGAGGTTCTTACCACATGAACAGACTTAACTTTTTACTTGTTGTCTTGAAAACAACATTACGCCAAAAAAGATTCTCCAGTATATGCTTGGAAGGACGTCCAAACTGACAGTGAGAATACTATCATCAGAACACAAATTGGAAGGATGGGGCAATATGAGTGGCAACAGGGAAAAACAACAACCCAAGCTAGTGACCCATCCAAGCGGACATGACGTGGAGAGACATATAGATTGAGCTCCCTACACTTGATATGGGAGGATACTCCACCTTTGACTGGGTCAGAGATATTTCTTAACAGCTGCGGATAAAACATGATCAGAAGAATGGTCCATACTTCCACAACCACCACCTAAACCAGAGGGTGGACTTTCTGTTCTTAACACAAAACCAACGCAGCACTCCCAATTTTTGTAGAAAAGTGGAGAAGATTGAGAATTTGGATTGCTTCATATGATATATAGAGTGCTGATAATATTAAGACTATGCTGGCACTCATTATGAATTACCACACTAAGAGGCAGTCAAAAACCTCTGGTACAACCATCTATAGTGTGGGATGCAGAGAGAATAAGTCACCGCAAGCACTATCCAGGATATCTCTAGATTAGAAATCATACCCCATTAATAGCTATTGAACTTTTCTAAAACACAGAAATAAAATTGGGTTTTAAAGGTTTTTTATAGCGAGACTAATGAAAGGTTAGAAAAATAGATAATTATCAGTGGAGCCTGTTGGGAACTGCTGCCTTATAAGCTCATTGAATAGAGAACTGGCACCAGATGCACTACTGTAAGGCTATATGTGTGATTTGGAAACTGCAGTTCAATACCTCTAAACTATTACTGATACCAATTTGGATCTGATCTGCCTGGCAGATTGGTTTTGAATTTCTGTTCAAGAATCTCTTTTGCTGCATTCGTGCTTAGTGCAATGCCAATTTTTTATCTGCTGGACAGAAGGTTGCGCCTATGGCAAAGACAAGTTTGGGCGATCTCATTGCATATTATAAGGGTTTATCACGCCCATACTTGTCAGAAATGGGCTCATCTTTGCCAATAATGGAGGAGAATGGCAGATGGGGATTTCTGAGCCTATGAGTGAATCAATTAGTTTATATCTTTGATTATTAATTTATTCTGGCTAGTAGAACATAAAGTGGAATCGGGAACCTCTAAGGGAAAAGCTAAGAACCCTCTGCTGGCGATAACTTCTGACCACCACCTTCTGACACATCTCCCAAATTTTCTGCACCTACTCCAGGGTGGTGATCAGTGTAGGAAGAGGCGCGATCTTTAGGTGAAATGCTGTCATTCATCTCTCATCTACCACATGGGCCAAATAGCCCAGGGTGATGAGAGGGATATTTACAGCATACGCCCCTTTTTGATTATTTATTAATCAAAGAATCTGACAGGGGATGGACAATATCAGGCTAATAGGAGCTAAACTAAACTAGAACTAAAAAAAATTTGAAAGGAACGGAAAGAAGTGAACTTATCGCTCAAACTGAATCAAAAAATATAAGATGATCCAATCAGGTCAGAGATGGTAAACCACTATACGTCCAAAGAAGAGGGTGAGGGAGGATCGGCAGACTCATCATCCTCATCTGGTGAGGATAGAGTTTGGAATAGAGCTGAAAGCATGTTTGGGTGCATCCTTGAAATGGAGGCTGAGGTAGCAAAGTGGGGCTTGCAGCTCGAACTTTGCTATAAGGAGGGTGATAATATATTCATAGAAGGCTTTGATAGCCTAGACTTGAACTCTGGGAACTGTGGTAAAGGTGGTGATGTTGTTTCTGGTGATGCAGGTCTTGGGGTAATTTTTTTGATTGTCATAAATCTTTGTATTGCTTTGTTAGTAACTTGACAGAATTGAGGGTGTTCATTTTTATGTACTTGGTGCATTGGGGAAGGTTAGGCTTGGGTAGCCCCTTGGCTAATACTGTGACTGAATTTGCTGCACCCTTTTGGAGGGGGTGGCAATTAAGAAAGGCAACAGCCTCTTCAGTGAGTTGTTTACACATAATAACTCATAACCTCAGGGCGTAAAGCATAAATCTGAGTTGGGAATTGAGCTGCATATACTGCATTTAGGCATTTTGAGGCCTGGGCCTTGACTAAGTCAGGGACAGGATTACCCAACTCATCAAATTCCTCATAAATATACCAGGGATTTTGGTTGAAGACAATTGATTGATCAGCATACATGTGGATTGGGTTGGGTGGCTGAGTAGGTTTTTTATATTTACTGGAATCCATGATGTCCATTGATTGGTTGGAGTAGGAGTTCAGGTTTATAGGTAGGTTTCTTATTGTATGAATCAGTAGCAGCTCAGCTACCGCCTTGTGGTGAGGGAGATGGAGAATTGTGCTCCATTCTAATATGGTATTGGGATTAATAAAGTAAACATCTAGGGAGGAGTTGTGCATGTGGGATGCAGTTTGGGCTATGGAGGGGCAGCGCCATTTTGAATAGTCCAAGTTGAAACAGATGGGGCAGATGGTGCACCCTCCATCTACTATGGCCCAGAAAGGGTGGGTGCAGATGGGACAACGTTGCATGGGATACTCAATATGGCAAATTCAAATGAGATTGGGCAAATAGTTGTAAAGGCGCGAAGGCTCACGAGTCAGTTGGATCAATTTGGGAACAAAAAAATGTAGGATAAGATTGGCACCATATGCTGAAAATCATCTATTAGTTCATTGTATAAAGTACCTGGGGAGGGGTGAGTGGGGAGGCTGCAAATTTAACCACTTTAGTTGTGTCATTAGGCAACCAGGTGCGAAGGGTTAAGGAGTTTCCTGTAACATCAAGGGTATTGTTGTTTGAAATTGCAACATCAGCTTCACAGGTGAAGCTGAGGTCACGTTACCCCTTTAAAGGAAGAAGTTGATAAAGCCTGCATGTTGCCTAAGCGTCTGGACTAGCTCTAATAATTCGTTTGACACTGTATGGAAACACTAAGCCATGGAACCCTGGAGGCCAAATCACATATGGCTTTGGGGGAGGCCAATGAGGCTATGAGGCAACATTTTGAGATCATGAAGGCTGGAGGGCGAGATCCTTGGGGGAATGCATAGCTTGAGGCGTTGAGGGGCTGGTTAATCTAGTTTGAATGCATTTACCGTTGGGTGGAAAATGCTAGGGGGTTACGCGCTGCCTCATTTTGAGAATTGGGCGGGGGTGCTGTGAACTTCAGGGCTTTGCTGTGTGCTGGTGAATTGAAGTTGTTTAATTCTTCTATAATTTGTAAATTCTCTCAAAAGTGAGACTCCCCTTCTTAGTTTGAAACAGAAAATCATCTAATTAAACTGCTTGAGTTGCGCCCCAAGGTTTGCCTTGTTGGTCCAAAGCTAATACTCTAACAACAATCTATAATGCTTAATTGTAACCACCTGAGGTACCATGTCTATCAGTGTTGAGCTCCCTGCTCACAATGTCAAGTTACACATCCAAAAGGCTGTTGGGCTTACAATAAAGAGTTGGCAACCTTGTGCTACTCAACCTCAATCAAAACAGCAATCTTGCCTCCCAATAGTTGTCAATATAATCAACATCTTATTCATATGCCAAACTGACCCATGATAAAGGCTAGTTTAATTTAAAAACCAATACGCCAAATGCAATATATGAACAAGGCCCCAGTAGATGAAACTTATACTTTGACCTATTTTTGGATGATGCCGTTAAGAAATGCTTAATTAAAGACACCCTGAACCTAACCCAACACTTAAATTTCTAAAGGAAATTAAAATTGACAAAGTTTTTTTAAAGAAACAACAATAATGACCAAACCCATGGAATACCTAAGAATTTCTATAAAATTAACTTCACGCCCAATCAAATGATCAAGAGTCTGTCAAGGGTGTGCCTGTAACTCTCTCATCCCAGCGAAGTGGTGCAAGATGCACAGCCACACTTCCAGGGAAGTAGTCATGAGCAAGCTTGGAAACAAGATATCGCAGAGGGTGCCAGTGAAAAATGGACCCAGGGCAAGGGTGTACAATGCAGTGTGTAATAGTAGATAATAAATAAACAACAAAAACTTATTATTCTCCAAAGCGAGTCCATACCAAGTGGAGTTCAGCGTTGTGGTGCTCGAGTGCTTCAATCTTGAGGGTACCAGGGCAGCCAGAGGATCACCAAATGCTTTAGTTAATTTTGTTAAAATAGAGTGGTATAGTGGTTGGAGATCTCCTTGAGGAGGTCTGCGCACAGGTTCCCCCAAGGAACCATATAAAAAATGTAAACTATTAGGAGTTTAGTATTAGATAGTCATTTAACAAGGAATGTTGGTCTTAAGAATCATAATTAAACTATGGGGAGAGCCATCGATCTATGGGAGCAGTGCTAATCCTAAAAGAATAAATAGGCGAACACTACCACCAGGCAATGAATTTACCTTTGAGATAGTTCAAACACAATTGATTGATTGCAACAAGGTCTTTCCCGCTTTTTAATATTGTAAATAAAACGGGTTGCAAAACTTCATTACACAAAGAAAAGAATTGAACGTCTTCATATGTAACGTAGCTGCTGCTTTTTAACGCCTTGGTTTTAATAAAGGGCTGAGAATCACGCAATTCCTGAGACCAACTAAGCATATCTTACTTTTACCCAGCTTTGGTCCAGGGTGTTGGGATTCCTACCCAAATTGGAGATTCAGATGAGATAGATGACAGTAATTAAACCTGAGATGTCAAAGTATCTGAAACCATTATGGGGATAAGCCATGAAAAACCCAGCCCTCTTGACATTGGGGACAATCTCTAACTAATGCGACCAGAAATTAATCTCCCAAGACCAACAAATCTTGGGGTTAAACCGATCTTTGAGGTGAGAAAATCCTATTTGACCTAGCTACTAAGCGCGCTACAGAATCCGCATAATGTAATAATTGAGAATCTTTGCTATGACCTCTTGGAAATAGACTGGGTAACCTCCCTGATCTCCCTTATATTTTTTTGTTTTAAATAATTAAGATTACTCTCTTTTTGCTATCTTTTTGTAGAATTGGCCTTCCTCAGATTATTTTAGTATGAAAAATAGTAGGATCTTATGACTCCAGGGACGTTAACCTAAAGAAAGACTTTCCGTTCCAAGGATGCAATTACATAAAATCCAACACCCAGGAAATTTGGGTTTCCTGGCCCATAAATCTAAAAGAGACAAAAGATCTAAATTTTTTAAAAAAAACTGGTGCTTCATGCCAGGTTTACCCTGAGTTCACAGTAAAACTATGTTACAATGAGCAATAATAATTTGGCGTTATGACCCCTCTCTGGATCTAGAACGCTTTAATTTTGTGGCCAAAATACCCTCTGTGATACGTAAGATGAAACAACAAATTCTCATCATTGAGCAACGTCAACTTGAACGTTGTGATGCAACTAGTGAGCTAAATAGTGAACTTCAGCATTTACCCTGTTTGTTGCCACCAAATTGGCCCTTCATGCCACCCATGAGCAGGTAGACTCAATAACTGAAGATATCAACGACTTACAAAGTCAGATGTATGCTCTCCACCCTCACTTATCTCTTAGAAATAGAAGTTCCTCTTTAAATGAAACTGCACCCCAGTGTCCATTCATGTCGTTCAGCCATTAACCACCCCAGTGGCACGTTCAAGCTGTTGTATAAAGAGTAGTACGTCCTAGTGAAGAGAGAATCTTCTCTTTATTATTATGTTCTGAAAGTGCCGTGGAGGAAGCTAAAGACCAAATGTCTTAGACACCTAACCAACTGTCATAGTCAGATAGCTCAAGACATTATGATCCCCCATCTAATTCATTTCATACTTAGGATGACGTCAAGGCTACTTTTGCTTTGAAAATTTGTGAAAGACTTAACTTTATTCAGCCAATAGCAATCTTTTATGAGCATAAGCCTTAATTGGGAGAAACTGGGTACTGAGTTTGCTCACAGTTTTTACCTTGAGTCTCAGATGTTGGTTGCCAGAAAACTTTGTAATCTAGATGATGCTATCTCTTTTTTAGTTTTTGGTGTTTAAATATGTATAACATTCTACTTTAAATTTAAGCGGTGATATCTAACTGGACGTCTCTCCTTTATATCAAAGAAGCCATTTTGGAGATTCGGTCAACATACTTAAACCACTGGGTACCCTTGCTTTAATAATATAAAGCCTCATCCCCAAGTGTTAGTGGTTACGCTCCTGAATCGCCTACCCCTGAATTATCATGCACTTTTTGCAAATGAAACAACTATATGGTAGACACTTGATGCATAGTTCTACTAGGTTGGCAAAAGACCAGTCAGAATAGGGAGCCAGGCTCCCTATTCTGATGACAATCAAGTGTCTCAAGACCATTGTATTAGCTCAAACCCTAAACCCAGCACCTTGGGATGATTTGTGTTAATGGCGCCTTCAGAAGTCGCGAACCCCCTTTTTATATAAGAAAACTAAAATCTTCAGCTTTCCTATTTTTTATTTTGGTCTGTTACTTAATTAACTCTTGGAGATCAGTTCCTCTGTGGAAAGCCAAGAGCTGGCAGACAAACTTTTAAAAGCTTCAAACATCCCCAATCTTGGCCACGGCAAAAACCTCCACTTACTTCATTACAATTCCTCCATAAAAGTTTACTAGCCATTAATTTTCCCTTAGGCTCTTCAGTGGTTTAAGTAGAGATAGTTGTTCATAAGGTTAAATTCTTGGTGACAATTGATACCAGCTTGTCAGTTAAAATTAAATCCTCTTAACTTATTCAAAAATAAAATGGCTCTAGAATTGAACAACGATGCTGAAAATGGGACAGCTGGAAGTTGAACGACTAAATCAATTGAGTTGTATTCCACCTTACCTCTATAATTTTGAAAGCTTCTAATTTCTGACCCAGCTATTGCATTAGAAAACGATAATTATGAGTTGCTTATGGGAGTCTAACTAATGTGGGAGTTAAATTGAATCATCAACCATAAATAAATATAACTTTCGCGTTTAAGGTATCAAATCCAGTTGATATTTTAACACCAGTCAATTGTAAAAGAGCACTAAAAAAACAAACCTGACTCCTGGAATATACGCCCTCAATTTTGTAAATTCAAATACTAAGTCTTGGGAGAAAAACTATGTTACCATCTGAGGTCTTAGACGCCAAAGATGGGATCCCTCTGTATGCCCCCATCCTATTATGATACCCTCTGGATCACAAGTAATTGTGGATATGGGGATCAAGATTTTCACGCATCCTAATCAAATTTTGGAGCTAAGTGGACACCCAAACCCTTCAATCAAAGAAGCATTGACCTGCCCAGGGATTTTGTATCTTGCCTATGGAAAATCTATCTCTATCTTATTAGGAATCTAACAAACCAAACACTACAAGTCCCTTATCATGCCCCTATTGCTTTCATAGAAAATATGTCCCATGGAGAATATCTCCGATCTAAGTTGTTTTGACTTTTTACAGGATTTGGGATCCGCTCCCTTACCCACCATAGCTCTGGTTGAAAGTAGAATTAAGGATAATCTCACTTTTAACAAACGCTAGAATGTCAAAGATCTCCTTGAAGAGTATGACGATATTATTTCATTAAGACTAAGTGACTACGGCTAAATGTCTGGGGTAATTCACCAAATTCATAATGAGGCGCACTCTCCGTTCAAATTTTGGCCATACCGCAAACCCAAAATTGAGGAAGCTCAAGTGGTCCTAAAGCTGCAGCAACAGTTGGAAGCTGGGTTACTTGTGCCTTCTAAAAGCCCATGGGCTTCCCCTCTCTTATTAATTCAGAAAAAGGATGGTGGCCACCATGTTATCATAAGTTTCGCCGCCTCAAATTAATCACAAGAAAAGATAGCTATACCTTGCATAGTATATATGACTCCTTATTCTTGATGGTGGGTTCCCACTTTTTGTCTATGGATCTTGCCAGTAGATACTGGTATATTGACTTATCACCGGAGGCTCAGTAAAAATGTGCTCTTATCTCAAGTGAAAGATTTTGAGCCAAATCAAATGCTTAGGAGATATATAATGACCCTGCTACCTTCCAACGCGTTATGGAAGGACTTTTAGAAGATTTAAAACGGTCTTTTGTGTTTTTTTACTTAACAATAATGCTGTTTTTTTCAAGAGCCTTTACTGAACATATAGATTATCGCAGGCAAGTTTTCCAGCAGTTACAACAATCATTTTAAAACTAAAGCCATCAAAGTGCTCTTTCTACAGAATGAAATGGAATATGTAGGTCACAAGTTTTGGAAAGCCGGATTATCCCCAATGAACAACGAGACCTAGCCATACCCAAAATGTCCCCCTAAATCCCTAAAAAACGTATAGTTTTTGGGGGGATGGTGGAATGTTATTGCCAGTATATTCCCCACATTACCAACACCTCTGAGCCTCTAGTATATTTACTGAAGGAAGGGATAGCCTTAGTTGAAAGGAGAGAAACAGGAGGCCTTTGAACTCAACGCGTCTCTCTCCCACTCTCCAGTACTTATACATCCTATTTTGAAAAAAATTTCTTCTCTTTACTGATACTAGAAATATAGCCATTGAGCCATATTATCGCGGAATGATGAAAATTTAGAAAATCATACTATAGCCTACTATAGAAAAACATTAACCAAAGCTGAACGCAACTATAGCATCATGTAATGTGATTGCGTGGAGGTACTACTGGCTATTAAACACATCTGACTTATTAGTATGGGAAAAATTTCACCATAATCACTGATCATGCTTCCTTGCGATGGCTACAAAAAATGAAGGACCTCAACAAGAGGTTATCCCGATGGGAGTTAAAACTTCAAAAATACGGCTTTTCCATTATTCATCAACCTGAGCTGAAATACAAAACGCAGATTGCCTATCCTGGCTTCCCATATTAACTTTAATGACACTGAAGAGGATCTCTCTATGGCATCCCAACTTAATTGGATCTATAGAAAAATGAATCCTGACCCTTCAAAAGAAATTAGCAAAAAGATTGGAAAATCTTCATATCCAAAAATGGCCAAATTTACAAACTCTTGTCCCAAAAATTGTTTCTCTATGTACAACATCTAGTTTAAACTGACTTCATATTAATAGACTTTGGAAAGTTAGCCACGTGAAATTTGGAAAATCATCTAGTGACTCAAGACTTAATGCTACTGGAAAGGAATGCTTGTTTATTAATCCAGGATTTATTAAAGTCCTGCTTGATATGTAAAAGTCAAGCCAGACCTAATCCCTGATATCAAAATTAAGTAGTTCCATCTTGAAAACCCTTCCATACTATAAGCATTGATGTTGTGGGACCTCTCCATAGAGCCCATAATGGTCATTGGTTCCTCATTCTTTCCGGGGATTCTTTATCTAAGTGGATTGAAGCTGTATCACTACCTTCTACTCTGTCAAAAATACTGCAACATTCTTATATAAGTGTATTATCACCCAGCATGGGCGCCATAACATAATTCTCTAATGTTGGTTGAAACATTCAATCATTGCTAGCGAATGATCTAGCCAAAGTTATGTGATCCATTCAGCTTTTTACTCCATACCATCCTGCAATCAATGGAATGGTAGAGCGGGATAATGGTACCCTAACTGAAACCCTCCAGAAAATGGCCACGACTGATCCTCTTCACTGACCTGCATATTTGCCTAGTAAAATTCTGGCCTACAGAATAAGCAATCGCCAAACAATTAAGATGTCACCCTTCTAAGATTTGTATAAAAACAATCTCCAGTTTACATATAAAGTGCAGGCCATGGTGGACCACGCTTTACCTGATGCCCCTGAAGTTACTATGTGAAGCATTAACAATTAAATAATCTGACTCCAGTCTCGTTTGGTGAGAAATTATCTGCTACCACTAGTAGAGAAACAAGTCAGCTTAATGACATACGTGAACCTCTGCACACCTTTCAACTGGGTGAACTAGTCCTTTTCTACCACCATCTGCCAAGAGGTTGTGTTAAAAATCGGGCATCAACTGATCAGGACTTACAAAGTCATTTATAGGCTGGGCAACAAACACTCAATTGTGAAGGCTGTTCATGGTACTGTGATAAATTGTGTAAATAATCGTTTTCTCCATCCATTTCCCCCCTACGCCAAGTTCTAGAGGGGGTCATTGTCATGATTCCTACCCAAATCAGAGATTTAGATGAGGTAGATGACAGGAATTAAACCCAAGTTGTCAAAGTAGCTGAAACCATTACTGGGGATAATCCCCAACGAATTTATAGCCCTCTTGACATTGGAGACAATCCCTGAATAATACTGTCGCATATTGATCGCCCAAAATCTTCTAGTATCTGGGTTTAAACCTGATATATGCGGCAATCAAATCCTAATTTAGAGTTAATAAACCTGCTACAATATCCCTTAACTTGTAAAAATTGTAGATCTTAGCTTAAACTTTTTAAAAAAACTGGGTAACCTCCCTGATCTCCCTTTGAATTTTGATTCTAAGAAAAAGAATTACTCTCTTTATCGCCATCTTTAAGTTAAAATTGGCCTTACTTAATTTATTTTAAGAAGAAATAAAAGTAGGATCTTACAACTCCAGGGACGTTAACCTGAAGAGGATTTTGGTTAAGGAAAGAAACTACATAAAATCCAGCACCCAAGAACTTTGGGTTTCATATTCTATAAATTAAAAAGGGACAAGTGGTCTAACCCTTTGGTCCTGACACAGGGTATGTTTTAAGTCATTTAGCCTTGCAACTTGACCTTTTTGGCCTCCTAAACTCCAGCCTTGTATTTAAAGTCTGTTCCCTCAATTGTGTCATGTAGATATGATAGAGTGACCATTACCTGATCTGGTATTAGATTATAAATTGAAATGAACAAGTCTTATCCGCCCCAAACCCAAAACATTTGGAAGCTTATTTTAACTATTATTATTGTGCAGCCCCAACACATCAAGTAAGCTTAAATTTCCTTATCCCTTAATACCCTATTCAACTCCCTCAGAAGACAGTTACTTCTTAGAAAGATGTCCCTTATCACCCCAATGAAATTGTGCCATAAGAGTTTTGAAGAACATCATCATCCCTATGTCCTCAGTGATCTGTGTAAATTGAATTCCGCATCATGCCAGGAATTAAATCAAACATTTTAGCCTTAATTAACTATTAAACAAAAGATTTTAAGCCCTTTACTAACCATGGAAAACCCACACTCAAGGAACACTATTTAGATACACATTTCCAATTGACTTAGCTTGTGAGTCTTCTGCCAATATTGTCAATAAGCAATTATTTCAGGGTATTTAATATGAATTTATATTGAAAAAATCTCATTTTTATCTTGGACAGTGGTTCCTGTAAAATTTCCTGGTAAGGAGTTGCTTAATGTTGCTTAGTCACAGAATTCTTAACAATATAACAGTTGTGGGAGTGCATAAAACTAGGTAGCCGTTAAAAATTTGTATCTTAGTCTTAGACACAACCAGTATTAACGTTAAAAATTTAGATAGATATGAAAGCTGATACTTTATTGGGATAATGCCTCATAATATCTATGGTAATCAAAGGATAAAAGTGAAATGAGCGAGAATTAGGATAATCAGAGGGTAGCTAGGTTTTAGCTCAAATGACAAATCAACCACCCAGGCTCTTAAAAATCTTTTTACTTTTTAATGGCTTATTCTAGGTGATTGGTCAACAGCAGATATGATGAACTCCATAAATTTCTTGACTTAATAAATTATATACAATAAGCCATCTTAGAAAATGTCTTTTTTGTCAATTACAAGAATTCCTAGTTCATATTTGGAAGGTAAAATATTTTCACCCTTTGGAACTTCTTTCAGTTATATAAAAGGAGGCAGTTTTATCTTGAAAGGTAGCATTAAACTCAAGTTAGTGCGTTGCCAAACTTCTTTAGTAGCTCGCTTAATCTCCAAGGTTATACTGATAATTTTTCAATATGGTTTGGACTATTTGACACTGGGACATTCTTCTCAATTAGTTAAGCATCTTGTTATTTGATATTACCCGTTTAAAGAATTCTAGAGGAGAATAGGGGCGTAAAAATCGTTAATTTAATCTATTTATAGTACTCAGGATGCAAGAGACCTAATAGAATATCCGTTGACCCTCTTATAAGTGACAAAGAAAGGCTTTTCCAAATAGACTTGAGTTTGCCACTTCTGGGATGATGCGGTTACAGTAGTATAAATTCAAGTCTGATATATGGAAAGAGGTAGAGGTAATTTAGCTCATTAGCTGCTCAGCCCTCTAGATGCCGTTTTTAGTTAAATTGTCATGGCATCAGATTAAGCTGATTGTTGTGTTGGTCTACTCCTCATGTCTTTGTCAGGATCGTCAATCCTAGAAGAAAAAACATTTTTAGCTAAAAGAGCGGGTACACCAGGTTCTCAACCATATAAGATGTGGAAAGGAGACATTTTAGGTTTTCAGTGATAAACTAATATGATATGTTATAAGCGCACTAGGCAAGAATTTATCCCAAAGTAGAATGTCTAAAGTGGCAATTTTATAATATAGAAAGTAAGGTTCCATTAGATATTCCTTTGGTACCATTCTTGGAAAGTTTATAAGGGGCTGAAAGAATTGTTGTTCTCCCATAAAGGTAGCCAATACCTTGACCACTCTTGAGGTGAACTTTTTCCTAGTGTCACAGAGTAGAACCTGGGGGAAACCATGGCAAGTGAGAATATACTGATTTAGGAAAGTTGCTGAAGCTTTAGCAGTTTGAGCTGGGTGAGCATCATCTTCATTCCATTTTGCAAAGTGATTAGTTCCCACTAGTATGTATTAATTCCCACTGATAGTCTGTGGTAGGGAAATACCCACATCTAAGCTTTTTATGATAAATGGATGTTGTGGTTAGTAAGTCAATAAAGATATTTTGTATTGAAACCATATTGCTTTTTTCAGGTTAGGCAGGCCCCAGGATTTATATAATAGATTCCATAATTCCCTTCCAAAAATACCAATCTCTAATTCAATCATAGGTTTAATCACACTCCACCATTTCCAAGGAAAGAGTGGGCCTCCACAATAACAAATACTCTCTCTGAAGGGTAAGACAGGACAACCAATTACCCCTACTAATTTTTATGTCTTCCCACTTTCCACTTTAGTTTTTCAGGAGTGTCGCATTAGCATTTTTTAACAGATCTATCCTCATCATCTCAAGCAATATGGGTCATTAGTGGGTCATGCAATCTATTACTTCACTATTATCTTTATTAAAGTACAAGCAAACGAGTTAATATATTAACATTATAATTTAAGTCCAAGCTCAGTGTTTGGTCTATATATCATAATGTTGGTTTCTCCAAGGCCCAATGAGCCAGTCGTCCGGTTGGATCCTTCATATTTTGTAACCATTTTAAGGAGGCGTGGTCATAAACAATGGTAAAGGTAGTTCCATACAAAAATGGGTGGTAATGTTTTACAAAGAGTAAGAGAGCTAGATACTCCTTTTCTATGACTCTGTTGTTGCAGTTTTCTTTAGATAGCATCTTGCTAAAGTATGAAATTGAGTGATCCACGCCATTAACATCCAATTGAGCCAGGATGGCTCCAATGGCGTAGTCTGAGGCATCAGTAATCAAAATAAAAGTCTTACTATATCACAGGTGGCACAGGATATGATATTCTAATAGAAATTTTAGCGTCTCAAACGCAGACTTTTGTTTAGCACCCCAATAGAAAGGAGTGTTCTTAGCCAATAATCATAAGTGAGGATCACTGAGCTGGGCGAACTTTGGGATGATTGAAGGAATTACCCACTCATAGCAAGAAACACCTGTATATCTCGTAGGTTTTGAGACAGTGGAAATTTTTATATCGCTTCAACCTTATCTTGTATGGGATGAATCCCTAACTGTGAGATACCATGTCCAAGAAGATTTAGTTTAATGGAAAAAGTGCTTTTCTATGGCTTCAACTTAATGTTATATAAGGGGGTTGAAGGCGAGTTGGTAAGGGCATACAGCTACCAACCTGAAGGTTGCAGGTTTGATTCCTGCCCTTCACACATCAATCGGGGTATCAGCCAAAGGAAGCTATTGGCAGTTAGTAGGTCTATTAACACGAAAACCTTACCCATGACTTAACCAGAAAAATTTGAGTCCCAATCTGGAGGTGGAAAAACTTTCTTTGACGGAGTTGACCCTGTTCAGGTTTCATGTCATTTCTTTCTTTTGGTAATGCCTGTCCCCTGGTTGGCTTGCCTCAGTTAAATAAAAAACTTAATGATATAATTTCAAAGGCATCGAGGAAAACTCTTTTTGATGAGTAAGATGTTCTTTAAAAGGTTTAGAAAAAGCCATAATTTCATCAAGATAGGCTAAAACAAAGATTAGCAAAGATCCTGTAGGGTAAGATCAACGCTCATAGGAATGATATGGGAACATTACACAACACCTGAGGTATTCTAGTGGCTTAAATAGGCCTTCACTGCAAATGAGAGCACATTTCAAGAACTTGTTGGGAAAGGTCCATTTGCCAATACTCTATGGCCAAGTCCATAGTGAGAAAGAATTTGGACCTAGAAATTGTTCAATAGCATCATTGATGTGAGGGATAGGATAACTATTTTTCATGAGTTTGTTCAGTTTTTGGCATTCTATAACTACCTGATAGCATCCTTTTTTAAGCAAAAGTGGAGACGACCAAGGTCTTTAAGAAGGTACTAGTAATTCAGCGTCTAGTAACTTTTTGAGCTCTGTCCTAAATTTTTGCTCTTCAACCTTTGATTATGATAAGGTTTGGACCAGATAGGACTGGCATCACCAACATCAATTGTGTGGCTTCCTTCCTTCATGTGCCCATAATTGATACCAAATCTAGAGAATATATTTATGTAAGCATATAAAAAGAAATAAACTCTTTCAAGCTCACTTTAGGTTTTTTATTTGGATTATGAACGTTGACAAAGTAAAAAATTGTTAGTATGTAGGCACATATCTAACATAGAGATAATAAAGTGGAAGGTTTAGTATCCTTGGTTAAATTAAGAGGCCTTTCCCTATCTCTGATTTTTGTCACTAAAAACTTACTTTTTCTAATAAAAACTAGTAGAATATTGATATGTCGCTGGTAGGTAAAGTCTAGTATGCCAGTCAATGATCAAGCTTTTAAGGGACTAAATTCATTGATGCTTATTATGTGTAATAAGCAGATTTAGGGATTTTTAAAATAATCTCAATGTAAATCATTTGGTGTCCACCAGACTTGATTACAATCTTTTCTGAAGCTATAAAAGGAAAAAGCACCACTGAATTAGGCAACTTCTTTGTCTGTTGCCCAGACGTTGTGTATTACAAAGTTAATGAAGATGAAGGGTACTCAACCAGGAAAGAATTTTCTTTCTTGCTGAGATCTATAATTTTAAAGCTAGAGGAACCTATAAACTGAGCAGAAGTTATATAACCCTGTTTCATGTTGATGATTCCGTCATACGCAAGCATATTAGTTGGGTGCCAATAAGCATAAATAAGTATTTTTGTCTAAAGAAACGTTGAATGACAACAGGAAAATGTTCCTAATTTTAAAGGTTTAAGGATGAGTATGCAACGATCACGTGATTACTGTTTGAACCTGAAGTTCCATGCTCTTTGAAGTAATCCAAGTTGGGCGCCAACTTAATATATATGATAAGTTTTGAAGAGATAACTTTGATTGTGGAACCAGTGTCAAGGATGGTTATAACCTGTACCTTTTGGATGATGACCTCTATCTTGGATATAGTTACACAAAGTTAGGAGAAAGAGCTAAAACCTCCTTGGGACGGAAAGCGGAGGTTAACTTTTTGAGCTTTATCAAGATATCTTTTCTTGATTAATTGCAAGGTTTGAACATGCTGAATATATCGGATCAGCAAGGCAATGAATTGTTTGGCATCAATAGCAGTATTAATAACCTCAAGACACCCCAGAATTTGGCTAAGTTAAGTTTCATTGGGTATTGTTGCCACTTTTACTCCTCCAGTATTCAATTGATCTAAAATTTGACTACAACTGGCGCTCCTAAGACATAATATCCAACATTTTTCTAATTCCCTTCAGATTCTTCATCGTGAGGGTTGCATGTAAAGGCCATAGGAGAAATAAAATAGGGGAAGAAGTCAGGTACGTCAGATTTAGCAGCAATAATAGGGCTTGTTCCTATGCTGACAATTATTTTCCCTACTCTTTAGCGTTGGCACTCTTCTTATGACACACATTGTTAATGTGCCTTACTTTGCTACAGTAGGTTCACTTGGAACGTTCTGTTTGCTTTGGCTTTAGACCCTCAATGATCAAGACTTGGGGTTTTAACAATTCCTCAGTTAGTCTCAAGCTTATAGAGATTATAATCTAGTAGAGCTCCTTGATATTGCGATATTATGGAAGTGACGTTTTAATGAGTAAGGTGCATCCCCAATAAATGGTGAGAAGAAAACCCAGTCATGATGGTAGTAACATCATCTTCAAGAGTTAACATCTTTGAAGTTAACAAAATCTAGCTTCAATATAGAACTGTTCAGTAGAGGAGGCAACTTATTCTCCCTTTTGCATGATAATGTGCATATAGGCATGTTTTTTCATGCTTGAACTTTTCTTTGAGCTAAACTCATCAATAGGCGCAGCCCTTAACCTCTGATAGGCACTAAGGGTATCCATATGAGGTATCTTTACTTCTTGGACTGCGCAAATTAGGCAATAGAGTACGTGCTTGACTTTCTGGTGATCATACTCCCATTATATACCATATTGTAGACATTTAGAAATGAGGCAATGTTACCCTCGCACAGGATAAATTTGTCATTAAATGTGGGTTATAAAGGGGTGAAGTCGCTTCCCAGTAGGGCATGGACTTCAAATATATCATGTCCCGTAGTCTCTGAGAGAATGTACATCTGGTTAAATAAATGAGAAAGCCAATATTACTTTTGGGTGGCATTGAGCCTGGTTCCCATGGATTCAGGTGTTTTTAAAAAGCAGATTAACGTAGAGTCATTATAGCCTCCATTGCAAGCTTGTGAGTCTCAAGTTCATCAAACTATCTCTCAAGCTCCCTAATTTTAAAACTAATTTAGATAAGAGAGAACTTAGGTCTTGTTAGTTAACTTCCAGCACCCTGACACACTATGAAGATCATCCTTCATTTGTTTGCACCCACATCGAAAGGTTTGGTATTCTTTCAAACATAAATCAGACCTAACCTGTTCATAATAACTCTCAACTTGAGAAAACTGATAGTATATATAGTTCAACAAATCACCCTTCAATGGTGTTCTTGACACATTAATTACTTTTCAAATCATTGAACATTTGAGACAAATGTTTGGCATTTTTGAGAGAGGCCTTCAGCTTTAACTCTTTTTCTAATTATTGGCCATGACCTCTAAAGTTGTAGTGAACTCATGAGATTCTTGAGAGGGACGTCACTCAAGTTCCTCAGTGCATGAAAAGGATTTGGCTAGTCTTTGTTCAAAGCAGCTATTCTTTGTTCATCACCCTTCCAAGAAGTAGATGCTTGAGACAGTAGTTCACTGTGTGTTTGCTCTTCATACTTTGTAAGCTCCTTTACAAACTCTTTAAGTAGCATGCGAGTCTTTGTGGTGGACAAATACAAATATTATGGAAGATCTTAATGGCTTTTTTTACATATTTCACTACGCAAGTAATGATTGTATTAATTTGCTCATGTAGCTGAAGTATATATCTTTGGTTTGCTTCCCTGCCAGATTTCGCCTTGCCTATATAATTATAGGCCAAGGTGTAGAGATTGCCATAAGCCAGTCTTAATTAATCATGATTCACCAGATGACATTGCAGTTCTTCATGGTTTATTCCCAACAGGTGATCACGTGAAACATAGATGGGTTGTAAAATTACTCACATAGTTGATTTTCTGAGTTAGGTGTAAATTAATCAGAAAAATTTGGTGTCAAGATAGGGTAGATGAGGGTAATTATTCATCAAAGTGTATTGAAATGGATGATATAAATTTACAGCAGAGAGTCACTAAGTGGGGAGAGCCAGAAATCCTAGACGTAAGGGCTGGTGAATTTCTTTAAGCTTATTAATAGGTGATGAGGAATCTTTTGTTTTAAAAGTGTGACTGTGATGCTTATGGCTTGAGAGGAGCTCACTAAAAAAAGGGTCTAGAAGTAAGTGAAATCAAGATCAGACTTAAGTAAAAAACGTATATTTATTCAGTTAAAGGAGTAGATATTTATAGGATGTGTCTTCGTGCTATATCTTTCAGGGTAATGACGTCCTACGCCAGAAAAGATCTTCAGCACGTTGACTTTGATCATGTATGGAGTCAATAGCAGGCTTGCTTTGATAAATTATCAGATTTCAGAAAATAGTGCTCTGACGAGGTGAGGGGATATTTTGGAGGGGTATCAGAGGTAGAAATTTTGAATTGAAAAGAGTTGGAGCAGGAAAATCTCAACAACACCACCCTCAAGATCTTACCAAGGGAGATGGTACTTTTTCAGGATTTAGCTATGGACGCAATTAACTACATTACCAGTAGCAGCAAAAATTATTTGGGCCCCCTTAGGTGTATTACCAGATAAGGACCAAACCAAGTAATAATAAGTTTGTGGTTCCCACCTCAGGGCGATTGTGGTAAAGTAATACTAAATCTCCTAAAGAATATTCAAGGAGCGTAGGTCAGCGCTCATTAGCTTGAACTCCTTCTTTATAATTGGTAGTTTTTATAGATTCATTAGCCATAGCTTGGAGATGTTTGATCTCATCAGTTAACCGTTGAAGGTAGAGCTCTACATAGTTTATATGGCTGATTCAAGTATAAGGTGAAGGCTGGAAGGCAACAGCGGCTCACGCCCATATAGGTCTTGGAATGGGGAAATCTTATTTATCTGAAGTAGCTAACTCAATAGGCCAACAAGGCGATAGGGAGATATCATTCTAATGCACAGGATCAGAAGCGGCCAACTTCCTTAGAATAGAAATATAGGTGCCATTACCATGCTCTACCATGCCATTGGTGGATGGTAGATATGATGTCGTAAAGAGGTGCTTTATACCCAGCAGAGAAGTTAATTCTTGAACTATAGAAGAGATAAAATTCGTGCCATTTTCTGATAAGAGTACCCATGGTCAACCATTATGAGAGAACCTTGTTGATATAAGAAAAGGGCGGTAGCTCTGTCAGTAACATTATGAACTGAAGTTGCCTAACCTACTTTGTTAGGTTATTGATGGCAAGGATAATATAGCAATAGCCATAGACAGCCACAGGCAATGGCTCTATGACATTGATGATAAAAGTGTCAAAAGTGGCCCCTGGGGCTACAAGCTTGAATTTAAAGCGCAGATTGGACTTATCCTGGGAGGGGCAGGTTAAGTAAGTTTCAAAGCATCATGAATTGACTCGGCCATATTCTACCAGTAGCATTTGGTTTTTACCCATTCAAGTGTTTTCTTTATAGCCCCTTGCTCAAGGGTTTTATGGGTCTCCATGATAGTTTCAGTACAGAGAGAAGGGAAGAGATAAGGCAGGAAGAGGTCCAACTTGTTTTAAAAAACTCCATCGACATCTTTAGTGTTACCAGCCATCTTTTTTAATCAGGCTTGAAAGTCTGGAGATTCTTGAGGCCATAACCAAGGGTGAGGGAGAAACTCATAAATTCAACCCTCCTCTGGGATAGTTACATGTAAAATAGGGAGGTGGGATAAATTTACACATTTTGATGAATGGCGCTGGCTTGGTAACTATAGAAAATCACAATTTTGGAGCCTGAGGGCCCATCGAGCTAACCTCCCATCAGGATCTTTTATTTGGCAAAACCAACAGAGGGAGGAATGATTGGTAACTATTGTAAAATGTTTACTATACAAATAGGGGCAGAAGTGTTTTATAGCAAGTAAAACCGCCAGGTATTCATGTTCAGTTACCAAGTAACTTCGCTCTGCTTATGTTAAGGTCTGTTAAAATAAGCAAATGGATGGCCAACTTGGTCTGGGTCTAATTTGTAAAGGATAGCGCCCACAGCGGTGTCACTGGCATTAGTGAAGAGAACAAAAAGTTACTCAAAGTTAGGATGTATTGGGATTGGAGCTGATAATAAGGCAGTGCGTAGGGAATTGAAAGACTGTTGCTGTTCATGGCCCCAAAAGAAGAGCACATTTTTGTGTAGGAGCTCAACTAAGGCTTAGCAAGGCCCGCAAAGTGTGAGAAAAAACTGTTGGTAGTAGTCCACCATTCCCAGAAAGACTTAGATGTCTCATAAAGTTTTTGGGTTGGGCATGCGTTTAATGGCTGAGACCTTACCTAGGAGTATTTGGATACTTTGCCGCGTCACCTTATACCTAAAAATCTCATTTCTCGCTCAAAAAATTTACATTTAAAATTTTTTCAGTTCTAAGTTGACCTATCATAGCCGCTGGAATACCTGTTGAAGATGATTGAGATGAGCTGTAAAAGTTTGGGAGAAGATGGTGACATCATTGATGTAGACTAACACACACATGAGCTTAAGGGCCCCAAACAACTGATACATAGCTTGTTTAAAAGGTGGCAGTGGCGTTGCATAACCCTGGAAGCATGTGGGTGGGCTCAAACAATCCCTCATGAGATACAAGGGCACACTTGGCACGATCCTAAGTGGAGAGATCAATCTGCCAGTAGTCACTGGCTTGGTCCATCACAGAAAAATATTATGATCCAGATATGGATTGCAAAAATTCTACTCTTTGGGTAAAGGGTTGCTGTCTCTATAAGTAATAGAATTTAATCATTAATAGTCCATAACAACATGGTGGCTCCCATCCTTTTATTTAATCAATAGGAGAGGGGAGGACCAGGGACTATACGAGGGCTGAAGGAGGCCAGCATCAAGAAATTGTTTTGATTTGAGGGTGACCTGGGCTTCTTCAATTTTTAATTTTTGATAAGGTTGGGAGAGGAAAGGAGCAGAATCTCCAGTATTGACTTGGTGTTGTACACCTTACATATAGCCATAATTGTGGGGTACAGAGAAGAAAATATCTGAATACTCATCAATCGAAGCTTCTGCAGCCCCTTTTTGCTCAGCAAACAAATCAGAACCAATTTTCATAGGCACTGCAGCAACAACAGGGGGCTCCTCTAAACTGAAGCCAAGAAGGGTCCCAACACCATGAACCCCCATCACCTGGTCATAAGGGAAGAGTCAAACCTAAGTTATTAATTGATTTGACTCAATGATTTTAGAGGACTGAGAGAGGCTGTCTAGAAGAAAAATGTCAGTGCCTTGGTAGGCTGCGTCTAAAAACCCTGGACAGGGGAGAGCTTCAAATACAGATGGGTTAGGTAAACTAGAAATCTTGATCAAGTGATCAGGAGGGGGATAAACTGAATTACAGTGTTCACCAGGATTTGGGCATGTGGAGGTATGGTAAATATATGGGGTGAATGTAAGGGCATCCCCTCCTCGGCCTCAAAAATGGGAGGAAAACTTAACCTTGGGCCCCAACACACGATGTTCTAACCACTTAAAAGAGGCAGGGGATTTGAGCAGGCATGTCCTCAACTTCCGCTTCCCTTTTTCTTTTAGAGCAGAATTTAAAAGTAATAGAACGCGGTATCCTAGTATAGAAATAAAGTTATCCCTGAATTTAATAATAGCATCATGTTCCATAAGGAACCCAGTGCCTAATAGTAGTCGTGATTATTGTTATCCAGGGCTACATCACGGACAGAGATCTGTAGACCACTTACTTTAGGGGCAAGTGAGAGTAAAAACCTATAGCTCAAGCATATATGGTACCGTCTGTCCCATATTCTAACAAATGTTAAGACCAGGCGGAATCTTAATTTTCTAATGAATCAAGAAGAGTAATGTTGTTAAGGGAACTAGTGTCAACAGTAGCGAGAACCTTCACTTTATGGACTACCACTTCAATATGGGCTACCGTCACTCCTCACTGGGTTGGGATAGAATATATAACTGTAGGGGCAGGCTTAGAAAGAGGATAAGAGGAAATATCACTAGTTTATTGTTAACTGAAAGCTCAATAGTATTCCTAATCAGGAGCACTAGGGTCAATAAGGCAGCGGAAATAGTATGGACCAATTGGTTTTGAGGCACAGTGAAATCGTCAGCATAGAGAGCCTCTAGCCCTATTATTACCCCTCTTTTGCTTTTTCATCAGCAATTTTCGTCCAACAATGCTGAATGGTGTGGTTGCGACGGCCACAATAGTTGCAGTTATGTTGAGCATGATTTTTTTCCAGACTCATTGTTGTTCACCACATGAATATAAGGATGGGAGGCTGGAGCGGAAGCTGGAGTAGCAGTAACAACAGAGGCGAGAATTTCAATAAGGGCCTCTTGATATCTAAAATAGAAGTAAAGTTTCATTTCACTGAAGTCATGTGGAAATGGAGCTGCGGGTTGAACTATAAAGCGGACAGGATGGCGACAACTGCATCATCAAGTGTGAGGAGTTTATTGGTTACCAACAATTGAACTTCAGCGTAGAACCGAGCAGCAAGCTCTGTGAAAGATTCTCCACGTCTTAATTCTATACTTATAAAGTCCTGTTTCTGATTTGCCAAGGTATGGTCACTACTAAATTCAGTAATAAGTACAGCCTTAAATATGGCCAAGCATTGCTTCGCATTAGGTGGGGCACCATACTTTCCTGAGCGGATCTACTAAGGAAAAAGGGTAAGTGTTAAACTTTCTGACAGTCAGGAGCTTCCTTCATCGCGCTTTAAAAATATAAAGAAATGAAGCAATACTTCCTTCCCCAGAGGTGAACTTGTCTTTAAAAGAAGGATTAGAAGTAGTTCCTATGGGAGTAAAATAACATTATTGCCCACTGGGTTAGTTCAATTAATTTTGGATAGCTCTGACTTGAAAGAAGGCATAAGGTTAAATTTAAATCTGCTTGTTGTTGAAACTGTTCATATCATCTTGAAAAGCCTAAATTTGTGCAATTAGGGAATTGGTAGAAGCTTTTTGTTGAAGTTCATTTTGTAATGATTCCATTTCAACATAATGAATTAGAATTAGAAATTGAGCTCATTATTGCTTGCTCCAACCTAATGTTTTTTGGTGAGTTAAATATGAGGTGAGGGAATCATTAAGATGGTAATTGTTGTCCAACCCTTTTTCAATCGTATCAACAGTAAGGCTTGGATCCATAAGTTCTCCAGAGCGATATAGCCATCAGATTCAAGCAATTTTTTCAAGATCTTGTTCTAGAGCTTTAAGGCGGCTGTTTAAGGAAATCATATGGAGGGGAAGGTAAATGCACAGTCGGCCCAGAAGGTCAAAAGGCCCAGGCTGGCCAGGGGGACCAGGTTGTCCAGGAGGGCCAGGAGGCCTGGGGGCCATAAGGACCAAGATGCCCATAGCCAGGGGGGCCAGGTGGCTTAGGTGGCACTTCACTTTCACTAAGACCAGGGGGTCCCATCGCCCCTGTGGGACCAACTGATCCCTGCTCCCCAGGAAGGCTGGGGGACCTAAAGGACCAGGAGGCCCTTGAGTTCCATGCACGCCTGAGACATCAAACGCTGGTTAAAGTGCTGATTCAAATTTGTTCAATCGTTTTAAAGCTTACTCAATAAAAGCATTAAGTTGGCCTGAGAGATTATTGATAAATTTTTGCAACCAACTCTCAATAATCGTAGTAGTTTCAGTAAATTGGGTAGCTACTTCAACATGAAGAAGGCAGTCACTCCCATGTTCAGTTGAATGAGTTAAATCTACTAGAGATAAGTTGGGTGCAGTTCTCAATAATGGCCTCACAGCTATCTCTTATGACTGAAAAAGCTGAGTAGTAGAATTCTAAAAGATAGGATTGTAACTCTTGTGACAAGGTAAACTGTCTCAAGATTTCCTGATGGTGGATTCACATTATTTGAACTAAATGGTGGATGGCAGGGTGCACAAACTGGAGTAAATAGTGCTCAGTGCAAGATATCCATACCTCAGAGCTGGGTAAGTCAGCGAATTCATATAGAGCTTGCATGTTATCAGTAAATGCTGAATCTTGATTGCAATTGGAATTATCTCTAGTAAAAGAGCACCTAAAAGAAATTGTTAATAGTATCAGCAACAACTGTATAGTGTAAGTGATTGTTGGGGTTCAAGAGTCAGAATAGAGATATTGAGCTTAGCATGGAATTGCACAAGAATGGGTTCATTGTTCTCAGGGTTGCAGTTTCAATGGAAGTTACCAATTGAGTGATACTGATTTTTCCATTAATAGGCCAGGTAGAGTCTTGGAGGGGATCATCCATTGTGAATATATTTATTCACCAGGTAGCTCAGGAGAGTACCTGGCAGAAAGCACAATTATTTTGTCAGGATAGGGTAGCTGAGGGTAGTCATTTCTTTGGAGCGTACTGAAATGGATGGTATATATTGTTGTACAGAGAGTAGATAGTGGGGTTAGCTGAGGATCCTAGACTTAGGGGCCAGTGAATTGCTGTAAGCTTAAAATTAGGTGCCGAGCGACCTATTGTAATAAAACTGGTGATTGTAGTGCTGATGGCTGGAGAGGAGCTCACTAAAAAAGGCTCTAGAAGTAAGTAAAGTTAAGATCAAACTTGGGGTAAAAAACGTATCTTTATTCAGTTAAAGGTGTTAATATTTATAGGATGCGCCTTAATCCTATTTCTTTCAGGGTAAAGGCGTCCTCCAACAGCAAATTCCCAGCACCCTGGCTTTGATTAGGTAAGGAGTCGATGGCCAGCTTGTTTTTGACAAATTTGTTATATTGTAGAGAATAGTGCTCCAATGAGGTGAGGTGAATTTTGGAGAGGTTTTGGAGGTAGGGAAATTTGAATTGAGCTGAGTGGGAGCATATCACATCTCAACATTTAGGTACTATAAAGGAACATTAGGCGATCTTCCATTGATTAACACCTCTCACAGGAAGCAATTATTCAAGGATTCAGTATATCATGAGCAAATCTCTATCTGGTCACTGGCCAGGTAATCTGTCTAGACTCTGATATAATCACACAGTAAAATTTTTATATTCAATGATGATGGTAGGGGGCTATCCACTCAATAGTCCTCTTCACTGTCCCCATTTATTAACATACAATTACATATGTGACAGAAGTATTTTCCATATTGGTTGCAATTAATGATTGTGTTATACAGGTGCCCCTGTAGTGAGTACCACTTGTCAAAATTCTGGCGAGGAGTTGCATGCAAGTGATTAGTCGCATTATTTTAACAATATAAACGTTCTTAGAGCACAAAAAATTGGCAGCTTCTCAAAAAGTTAGCACTATAGAATATACCACAACTAGGCTACATATAGTAATCTAGATGAGGGTATGATTATTGATACTTTATTAAAGTAACTTATCAAAAATATCTAAAACTTTTAAGGCTGAAAGTGATACAAGAATGAATTCAGGATAGGCAGAGGTTAGCTAGGTTTTAGCTAAATGACATATTGATCTACAAGAACTCTAAAAATTTCTTCACCCCAATATGGCTTAATTCTAGGTGATTGGTTGACAGCAGATATAATGAATAAATGAGGGAATGACTTAATGTATTTTATCCAATTACGCATCTTGAAAATATTTTCATTTTTGATGATTACAGAAATTCCTAGTTCTTGATTAATAGGGTAAATTATCTTACCCTTTAGAAGCCCCTTCAGGTCTATAAAAGGGGTTTGTTTTCTCAAAGAAGGTAGCACCTAATTCTAGTTAGTGCATTGGCAAACTTCCATAGTAGCTCATTTAATTCTCTGAGGATTTGACTTAAAATTTCCTATATTATTTGGGCTAATTGACTATATTACATTCTTCTCAACTAGTTAAAAATCCAGTTTTCTGACAATTACCAACAATATTCTGCAGCCAAGTTTTTGGCTTAACTGTTAAGATTTCCAACAAAGTATGATCCTTTATTGCTATTGTCTCTAGCCAGGAGCACTCCCTAATTTATGTCAAATTAAGCCCTTAAGAAAATTAGAATACTTGTGAACTTTGAAAACAGTAAGTATTACAGCCAAACCAAGAAAGGATTCAAACCGCTGACAATACATTAAAGCCACAACTTTATGGCCCAAAACCAACCACCTTCCCAAATCACCTCCTACCAGTGACTGACGTTTCCAACTACTTCCAAACTTTAAACATATTGAGGAACACAAAAAAGATGAAGTACTTCAACTTGTTAAAAACTATGAAGACATTTTTAAAAAATAAAGATGACGTTCCTTCATCAAAAGTGGGACACAATCTATAGCTGTTAAGACGCCAAACCAATTGCCCAAAGGCCATATTGAGTACCTCAAACCCAGAACCACTTTATCAAACTTCAAAATTTAAGAAGTGCCACTAGTGGATTATTTATCCTTCTATATCTCCATGGGTATTCCATAGTTGTGATACTCAAAAATAATAGAAAATTCAGAATGTTCATCAAATAAAACGCTGAACAATGTTACAAAAAAGAGCGCTAACCCACTGCCATAATTATGACATCTTCAGTACTATAGGGGAGCACAAGTGTTTACCAATATAAACTCATCAGACAATTAAGATTAAAACCCTCCCAGCAGAATAGATAAATTTCAGATGAAGTTGAAACTTTTATCACACCGTCAGAAGCCTTATTACCTCATAGCAGTCCTAAAATGGGTTTATGATCAACTTTTACCATTTCTAATCTCTAATGTTATTATATTCACTATATGTTGGGATTCTTGCCCATATTCCCATATGACTAGATCTCAAGGGGTTGCTAGGGGATAATTCCCTAATGCGAAGTGAATTGGATAATGGCCAACCCTGATTTTGGGGTAACATGTTTGGGGATTTTAGGTTATTCTCCTGGTTTGATCCATAGGGGATTGATCCAGATGAATGCTTAAGATATCGTCAAGCATAGTTGCTGACAAAATAGGGGCATCCGATAGTAAATTAACTACCAGGTGTACTTATTGGGATTGGTAAAGTTTCATCACCAATTGATTGGGAATTTAAGGAGTAAGTTGCAAGGTGAGTGATGCTGCCTGCAACTAGCAAATCGATCAGTTGGTTCATGACCTACCTCAATGGGTAATAAGTCCCATTATCTAAGCAGGTTGCTTACCAAATATGGTTGGTTTGCCTGGATTGAGAGGAAGACATTAGGGACACGTTTTCCAACTCTTTCCATTTTAGGTCTTGAGGATGTCCTATGATGAATCCTAGCCAGGATGAGGAAGACCATTGCTGCTGAGATGAGGTTAGTGATTCAATGGCAACGGCTGCTGTTTCTTTATAAAGTACCAACCGAGTTTTGGGAGCCAAATTCCCTACTATAAAATCCCTATAAGATTTACTAATAAGGTATCATCAACTAGAGAGTTATAAACATAAATTACCTGATCAACTCGACTCTCCGTTTAAGTGCCACTCATCTTGGTTTGGTACAGGTGATAAGAAATTAATTGCCTAAGTAGACTGAGATCATTGTATGCAGGAGCCAGTACACTACTGTACACTACTTTAAGGACTTATTACCAAAGTATTCTTTTAGTAAACTTTATCAGAATCCATTATGAGTTCTATTCTTTCTTAAGGGTATAATTGCTGAGTGCAAAAATTGGGAAACTCTTTAGGTAAAGAGTAAGGATCTGAGTGGGGATCCAGAGAAGAAGCTGTGTCAAATTGGGGTTTCTGCTGACAGTGTGTCAAGCATGGGAAATAATAAAAAAGGGATCTAAGCATAGATTGAGTTAGGCAGTATGAAGTAACGAATCCCTTTGCAGGACATCATAAGTTTTTTGAGAGGAAGTACTGGCTGAGCGTTGTAATGAAATCTAATACTTCAATTCAATTATGTATAGTAGGTACCATACTATTCTCTACGATTACATCAATTATTATCATAAAACTCAGAGAATTGCACAAAACCTGAACCTGTGCAGTTAATATATACATGGTTTATTAACCAAGAATAATCAGAAAACCTATAAATCTTTACAAAGTGGTGCTCATTACAGGGGTGTAGTTAAGTAGAAGAAATTAGAACGTGATGTTGTATAAAGACGAGATAAGAAAAGTATTGATGGAGTTGGCAACTGTTAATCAGAACGCCCTGAACACAGAGGATCATTGAGAATTTGCAGCCTTGGAGGTAGAGTCACAAAGATGGATGAAGTTGTCAATAATGTCACAATTTTCAGATATGATTTACTTGGAAAAGTTATGTCATTGAATTGAAATAAGGGGACTTAATTTAAGAGGTCTTATTTCTGAAAATGGAGCATGAAGCAGATCTGGTTGTTTAAAAGCATTCAGCACTGATATCAAGCGGCTGATTAAACAGTTTAAGGAGTTAAAGACTCAAAATTGTTATTGTGAGCCCTTTGCATTGACTGACGCCAAAGAAAGAATTCCACATATGCTAATTGGAAAGATGACAATTCCAATAAACATGCCGCCCACTTTTACCGCTATTTTGGATATGATGCCCAAAATCACTCCCTAAGTGAGCTGATTAGATGAACCAAGAGAAGTGGCTAGAGAAACCTTAGAGGAATTCAAAGTGACACCAAGATTGCTGACTTTCCATCAGGTTAATGCCCCGGCATTTTTCAGATTATTCAATATGATAATGTATGGATACGGTTATTGTCAAAAGGCATTAATAGTGATGAATTGCCTATATAATAATTGTCAAAACTAGTGTTTCCTCACAGGGAGGGGGACAGCTGGTCATAGAAGAGGCCAAAGCAGCCATTTCTAAGGGTTGGGAGCCCCTGCAAGAAGTCCAGAGTAAACCTTTGGAGGCTCCTGGAATATTAATGCTGGGCCATGGAAAAATTAGAGTTCTCCTGGAAAATTAAATTGAAAACCCGATGAAGATTGAGAAGAATCAGATCGTCACGTTTGTTTATCTAATCCTGACAGCTGAACTGAGAAAATTCCACGATTTTGGGACCCTTAATGAGATGGAATTGCCAGCTGGGGTAACTGAGAGTATCAACCTATTGGTTGATTGAGAGCAACTCCTCTGATCTGAAAGAAGGACAGCAGGAGGAGGTGCTCAAATTTTTTGAAAATTATTGAGAAGGATTTACCCAGGATTACCACTATTAGGGATGTGTGAGAGATGTAATCCACCAGGGTGATACTGAGGTAAATTTGCCAATCAATATGAGACTTTTTTGACAGTTGAAGGTGGCCAAAGTGGTAGTGGAAGTGTAAATCAGCAAATAAGTGAAGCATGGGCTTCTAGTTCTGTCTTCAAGTCCATGGGCGAGTCCAATTCACGTCATAAAGAAGAAGAATGGCTCTAATTGGGTAAAGATCAATTATTGGAAGCCAAAAATTACAAAGAAGAATTAATATCCCCTACCAAGAATCGATGATAAAATAGATCAATTGGGAGAAGCAAAGTAATTTTCTGCAATTAGATCTAATATTGGGATATTAGCAAATTGACTTGCCAAGAGAAGACTAAGAAAAATGTGCAATTATCACTGCTCAGAGGCTATATCAATCTCGAAAAGGATGCCCCAGGGTCTTTGCAATGCGCCTGAAACGTTCCAGGAGGCCATGGGCGCTATATTAAATAACCTGAAGTTGTCATGCGTCCTGGTGTACTTGGACGATATCAATGTGTTCAATAGGATGTTTACTGACCAATTGCACCACTTGGAGGAAGTGTTTATGAGACTATCCAAGGCCAACCTGAAGATTAAGCTAAGAAAGTGCCACTTCATCAATAAAGAGTTAGAATACCTGGGATTTGTAATCAACTCTAGTGAACTGCAGCTGCAAGCCCAGAAGATCGAATCCATAGAGCAGATGGCTGTGCCAAAGTTTTTCCAAGATACCCAAGTGTTCCTTGGAATTTTTGGATACTATAGAAGATTTATTTGAGATTTTGCCGGAAATGCTGATCCTTTACTCCATCTGGTAAAGTATTTGAAGAAAAAATTCATATGGAATGAAGAAGTACAGAAATCCTTTGATGAGTTATGCCAGCACTTGATAGATGCTCTGATTTTGAAATATCTGAATTCAATTGATATTTTATTCTATAATCCAATACTTTGTTGATGGCGAAGAATGCTGTATTGAGACAAGGAGATGAACCTATGAATGAACATCCAGTGGCGTATGTGAGCTGGATACTCTCAGCCACTGAGAGAAATTACACTATAACTGAGCATGAATGCCTTGCAATCATTTACGCCTGTAAACAGTTTTGGGTTTACATTCATGGAATGCACTTAAAAGTGGTGATGGACTACTCCTCATTGCATTGGCTTTACAATTTATGAGAACCAGAAGGACGACTGGCCCAATGGGCACTGAAATAACAGGCTTGAAATTATGTGATTGTCCACCGAGTGGGGGCTTCTCATCAGAATGTGAATGGCTAATTATGGTTGCCAAATGTTCAGATGGTATACAATCAGGCGGATGAGTTATTTCAGTTAATGGTTGATGAAGAAATTGGGAATGAATCCCAAGAAATCCAAGGTGCACTTCAAAAAGCGATGAAAAACACTGAGACCATGGATGGACAAGTTTTCAAGACGATTATTGGAAACAATTACTATTCCCAAAGCCATCAGGAATGAGCAGCTATTATCTAAGCTGCTTATAAGGTTGTCAGGCATGGAGGACTGAGAAAAATAACTGACCCTATTCACTAGTACTAGTACTTAGATTCAAACAACTATGGTGTTGCAGACTATCTGGCTTGTTGAGTGGAGTGCCAGTTGCACAAGCCACATAATAATATGACTGGATACCGACTGGTCCACCTGGATTTGCTTGGCATACAGTGTTTATTGACGTGATGGGACCTCTGATGATGAGCACAGGGGAGTCAAGTACATAATAATTGTGAACATAATTCTGATGAGATAGATTTTGATGACTGCCCTGGTGAAAGTAGATGCTACTAGTACTGTAAAGTTCATCCTGGATCAAGTAGTATACCAACATGGATGCCCGCAGTCCTGCTGAGTGATAATGGGACAAATTTCATGTCTCATGGTATCCTGCAATTAAATGAGATAATGGGGATCTGAGGAGTCATGTCTGTACCCTACTAGCTGGAGACGAATGGACTAATAAAATGAGTTTATGGGATGTTGGCTGCGACGCTGAGGAATCTGGTCACAGGAAGAACTTTCACGTGAGGAATTTACCTGAGCTTGATGACGTTCGCCTACAATATTAGCCACCATACGTTGATGGTAAAAACGCCATTTGAGTTGTTATATGAGAGGAAGGCTGCTTTGACTCCAATTTTATATTTGGTCATGAAATCGACATCAGGGATGAGTTTTAAGCAGTACCTGAACTATTTGATGACTATCCATATTAGAATGCAATTGCAAGCATTCAATATGACTTTGAAGAGAAGCATACAAGCAAAAATGATGGACAATAAGAACTGACCGGTGTTATCAGAATACCAAAATAGATAAAAGAGTTGCATATTGCAATATGCATGGTTTCAGGACAAGAAACATATTGGATTTTTTATTCTGGTCCGTTTAAGATTATCACCAAGGCAGCAAGGACACCTACTCCATCAGGAACCTAATAGATGGAAAAATAGTAAATTATGTCCATGTTAAATATTTAAATGATGGTTTGAGAAAAAATAATAAAAAAGAGTTCCCAAAGGACTGATGAACCAATAAGTTGGTTATGTCCTAATGATTTGGTCAATACTGAAAATGAACGACTGAACCAATCTAGATGGTTAAGTATTAAAAAAAGCAAGAAATATGAACTATAAATTCTGGTAGGTCTAAGTATACCTAAGATCGAGTTTGGGGGGTTAAAATAAAAGATGAACTGCTGAACCTAAACAAGGTCAAGTCTCACGGAAAAAAGAAGAAAAAATAAAAGATTGATGAAAATATTGGAAAAAATATTAAAAACTGCATAGAAAACCTAGTATAGTTTGATTTTTATTTTTAATTGATTATCCTTGATTTGGACATGATTCCGCCTATCTTGCCTCTTAGGGGAGGGAGGATGATTTGCAGTAGGAGATAATAACCCATAAAATCTATTTGAGATTGGACGTTAGCAAGGGCTAGACCTACCGAAACTAAGTTCATTAAGCAGATGCAGATCTCTGTGTCAGACATTCTCCTTTTCAACTTAAGGAAAAGAATGTTGGAAGTATTAGTGCTCTCAAATCTGCCACCATGATTGGCCCATCACCTGCTCAATTTTTAGATAATATTGTGGATATCAGCAATATGAGTACCCACAGTGAAAAGACCTTAGTGGATTCTCAGTGGAATCCTAACAACCAGAAAAATAATATTTATCACAACAATCAGCTTAAAACAGTAAAAACTAATAATAGGATTACTCTGAGTTCTTGGTCGAATTGAGGAGTTCAATATTGCCCAAATCTGAACCTCCATGAAGCGAGAAGGTTTTACCCATCGATGATTGGGTGCGAGTTAACCAATCATTACCATCTGAGTCTAACCACCGCCAAGGTGCAAAGATTTTACTTGATGATGATAGGGTAAAAAAAAGCCAATCATTACCATCTGAGTCTGACTACCGCCAAATTACCCAATCATTACCATTTGAGTCTGACCACCGCCAAGGTGCAAAGATTTTACTTGACGATGATAGGGTAACAATTAACTAATCATTACCACCTGAGTTAGACCACCGCCAAGGTGAAAAGATTTTACTCGTTGGTGATTGGATACAATACATCAAATCATTACCACACAGGTCAGTTTTGCCTCAAAAAATTTTATCTTTGATCTGATAGGCTGAAAGCCTATATTACCTAATTTAGACAACTGAGCTTTACATTCTTTTGCCTCAAGTATTGATGGTCTTGAAATCCAATCTAGTTTAAGTAGGAAAAACTAGTATCGAGAAGGGGACTTTTCCTGGTTTTGCCCTGCCTGAATAATAAAAAACATAAAAACCCTAACAAAGCGTTATTTATTACTTTTATTAAAAAGTAATCTTTCACTTTAATAAATTATTTGTGGCATCTGACAGTGGATCCCACAAATTGGTGCTCACTACAGGGGTCAAGCCCCCTGAATAATTCAATAAGTATTAACAAAATGGAGACTGTCAATGTGAGCAGCTCTCCTGACTTGTGATTAGTTGCTCTCAAGAAGCAACTAGCCAGCTCTTTCTCCCATCTCAAAAATTTAGAGCAACGGCCATTCAAATTACCCATAAAGGATAAATATAACCTGGGTGAAGGGAGCATTGCTTCCTTTCTGTACGTTTATGAAGCTGCGATGGATGGCGCCACTGACAAACAAAAAGTTCAGTATGTTATTCCTGCTCAAGCTGAAAAGCCCAAGAGCTGATCTTTTCTCACCTGGATCCTCAGTACATCTGGCCAGATGTTAAGAAAGCCCTCTTGGCTAAGTTTAGATCTGAGCAGAGCTTATACAGGGAAAAACAGGCTTTCATGCGCCTTACCATGTATGAGGGTGAAACCCTCTTTAGTTTTGCTGAGCGGTTCTATCTCGCTGCTCAAAGGTTGGCTACATCCAACCTGCTTACCCTGGATGACGCTATTGCCGCCATATTAACAGGGTTAGCTTCACAACCCTCTTTTGCCAGGCATATCATATCAGTGAAATGCCACTTCACAACTTTCTGTGATATAAAAGAGGCCTTGTTAGACGTCGCCCATATTCCTTTATGTGCCCCTACCTATGACGAGGAGGTGCCACTATCCGCTTTAACCTTTGAAGAGCTGCCGCTAGTTGAAACGCTGGATGTAAGGCCACCTGTGCCTATTCTCCCTGCAACACCTACTGCTTCAGTGCGACTTAAACTGGACATTCCTTGGTCATGCAAAGCGGAGATCCATGCTGTGGTTTATTCTTCAGATCAGCTAGTAGGTGCGCGCCCTAAGGGTGTATCCTCCAGAACTACTGGGGTTAAAAAATGCCGGATAAAGCAAAGTTAATCAAACTCCTCTCGTGACTGTCTCCCCCATCTCAATTGCAACCTTGCCCATGGTTGAGAATACCCCTGAAGCCAACTCTGAGGGGGTTGTGATAATGTTGGATACTACTTGTTGGCGCTCCCACAGAAGTGGAGGTCCCCGATCACCTGAATGCTGGAGGAGTAGATGAGGCCACCATACTGGAGGATACTTACCTCCGTCAAGTTCTAGGGGAACCAATTGATATCGATATTATCAGCAATGCCGATGAGGTGTTTTCTCGCATTATTCGCCCTATCCGGCATGGCCATACCATGCAGTCAATCCAGGAAAATTACCCTAAGACCGCGTGCAAATTAACCTCCAAAATCCATCTTAAGGAGGTCTTGGCATTATCGCCCACTTCTGGGGGGATCCTTACAAAGGTCAAAGTGGTTACCAAAAAGTTCAGGTGATGGCTATCCTAGATACAGGCTCCCCAGTGAATGTCATCTCCTCCAAGTTGATAGAAAAGATCCAACTTGCACCTGACTTGGAGTACAACCAAGACTATGGAACCGCTGGTCCCAACAACACCCGCGCACTGGGCGCTTACTCATCCTTTTCCATTTGTACTGGGAAGCTTATTCTATTGGCCCCCACAGTGGCTTTGGAAAATAATGATTATGAGATGCTGATAGGTATTTAGTTTATTATAGAGTATGAAGGCATCATCAATATGAAGCAAGGGTCCTTATCCTTAATGAACTATGAAGTTCCATTAGTCTTATCCAACGAAGAGCTCATCAAGAATGACTACACCCACCTAGTTGAACACCCCTCTTCCGCTTTGTCTTATGTCACCTCCAGGTGCAACACTAACAAATTGCACAATTCAGTAGAGGCTAGGGATGGTATTCCAATTTTTGCGGCAGATGAGATGGTGATTAAGCCAGGTGAACAACGAGTGGTTGACAGGAAAGTCACATCCCAAAACCCCTTTGATCCCTTAAAAGAGGTCAATTTTAAAGGAAAAGTTCAGGCCTCCAAAATACAGCCTAAAAAAGAGAAGTCTACCTCTAAGGCTGCGGAGGCAGCTGTTACTTGTCCCAAGGCTCAAGAGAATTGTTCCTCCAAGGATGCTACCCCTCGTGAACCTCGGTCTAAACCTTTGCACACTGGGGATGAAAAATTATATGTTGGAAAGTCTAGTCAAGCAAAACCAGTGACTAAAAAAGACCAAGCTGCCAATGAGCTCTGAGCTCCTCTACCTTCCTACCAAGTGTCAGATAGGGTTCTATATTACCGCAATTGTGTAACTCCCTGAAATGGCAAACTTGGATTAAACTGGGAGGAGCCATTTAAAATAATGCATAAGAGAGGAGATGAGTATTCCATAAAGTCTTTAGCTATAAGAATTATCATAATCTAGGTACATGGCCACTTCCTTCGACCCTACACCCCTTCCAACATTCTTGAGGGGAACAACGTCAGACATTATCCTTTTTAAATTAGGAAAAGAATGTTGGAAGTATTAGTGCTCTCAAATCTGCCACCATGATTGGCCCATCACCTGCCCAATTTTTAGATAATATTGTGGATATCAGCAATATGAGTACCCACAGTGAAAAGACCTTAGTGGATTCTCAGTGGAATCCTAACAACTGGAAAAATACGATTTATCACAAAAATCAGCTTAAAAAAGGTAAATACTAATAATAGGATTACTCTGAATTCTTGGTTGAATTTGAGGAGTTCAATTTTGCCCAGATCTGAACCTCCACAAAGCGAGAAGGTTTTACCCATCGATGATTGGGTGTGAGTTAACCAATCATTACCATCTGAGTCTAACCACCACCGAGGTGCAAAGATTTTACTTGATGATGATAGGGTAAAAATTAGCCAATCATTACCATCTGAGTCCGACCACTGCCAAATTACCCAATCATTACCTTTTGAGTCTAACCACCACTGAGGTACAAATATTTTACTTGACGATGATAGGGTAACAATTAACCAATCATTACCACCTGATTTAGACCACCGCCGAGGTGAAAAGATTTTACTCGTTGGTGATTGGATACAATACATCAAATCATTACCACACGGGTCAGTTTTGCCTCAAAAAATTTTATCTTTGATCTGATAGGCTGAAAGCCTATATTACCTAATTTAGACAACTGAGCTTTACATTATTTTGCCTTGAATATTGATGGTCTCGAAATCTAAACTATTTTTAAATGGGAAGAACTAGTATCAAGAAGGGGACCTTTCCTGGTTTTGCCCTGCCTGAATAATAAAAAACATAAAACACCCTAATAAAGCGTTATCTATTTTTTTTTTTTTTTAGTACTATCTATTACTTTTATTAAAAGTAATCTTTCACTTTAATAAATTATTTGTGGCATCTGATGGTGGATCCCACACTCTGCAAGAAAGTGACTAGGGAAGGGAAATTGAAATAATGGAAGAAGCTAAACACTATACCCTGGGACCATCTAGTACAAAAAAAATAAACACTATACCCTGGAGCGAGGAGGGAAGCAACAGTACATGAAGAGGCAATCGGCAAATAACCCTGATTAATCCTGATATAGAACCATAGCTGGAATATTGGTCTTGAGCGCTTGCTGACGGCTTTGTCAAGAACACTGGACATATGGGCTTGCAACAAACAAGGGATACTAAATGGGGGTTGCCAAAGAATGCCCCCTATCAAAGCCATCAGTGGAAGATACTGAGGGATGCACCAGAAATGAGATAGTCATGCAAGGAGTGAATGGCACCCTGTAAGTGGCGACTACGAGCTTCTCAGATACTGAAGCAGAAAGAGCAATGGAAACCGGGAGTCTGGAAGCTTTGTAGCCCAACTTCAAAGAACTTGGCCAGCAAAGCGAAGAGCATAGGCTGCACTATCCCAATTTAGGATGTTTTCTAAGATATAAGAATTCAGAGCTATGGATAAAGCCTCAATGACTTGGGCCCTTAATTCTGCATAGGGGAGTTAAAAGTGTACGCTGTTGCCAATGGTTAATTTGGTGGCCAAGGCAGCCGGCTTGTAATAATTTTCCAAGTCAGAAGAGGAACTCCAGAAGCAAGTCCTATCTGGCATAGAATGAATGATTGAGAGCAATTAGCATTGCTTCATGAGGTCTGATGATGATGTTAGGAGTATCTGTTAAAGGAGCCAAATCCAGGAGAGTCTTGAAATCTAATTTTGGAATTGGTAACAGGAAGTATTGGGCATGAGTTGTTTGAGATAATCCCTAACCTGGTTTTAGTGTAGTTGGTTACTGTTTCCAGTAATTCCATGAAAGGAATAACATCTGGTACTTGACTAGGAGTATGAGTCTTGAAGTGACCATAGAAATGGTTCTGTCACACAGATTGACTCATCCGCTGGAAGAGCTGAAGGTCATGATTAGATAAACTATTGAGCAGCTTTTGGTACCGCGACTTGGAATTTGACATATGAGCTGGACAAGAGGGGATGCTGGAATTATATGATAGTTGATATTATGCACTCTGAAATCAAATAAGCTCCAATTTCGGAGAAATTGATCTCAAAATTAATAAGATAGGCTCTTTAGAGAAGAATTAAGAATGATATGAGCCAAGAGGTTATGAAGAGAAAATAACAAAGGAAACATTCTGAGCATTCTTAATTGGGCTTTTAAATGAACATCAATGGCAAGAGTCTCCTGTCATGGACAAGGAGAAAGTCAGGAATTGTGGACGCCAGACCAAGAATCCTGAATATGACAGTGGGTCATATGCCCTGATTGGGGGAAACTGATCCTGGAAATAATATCGTCACAAGTTAATTGATCAGCTTGGAACAACAGAAGGTCGTGGGGACCACGCTATGAGTAGATGGTAGTGAGGAGGAAGAGGAGGCGATTTGCATGCCAAAGGTTGTCCCAAGCAGCGTTAAGTACTGATGATTGTACTCCTCTTGAACAAATGAAGTATTCAATTGAGTGTCCAAAGTGCTATTCTATTGCCCTGATCTTTTTCTCACTGGAAATTTAGGCAAGAGGGGAATATGTTGGGATTTTTGCCCATATTTTCAGCTGACTAGATTACCAGGGGTCGCTAGTAGATAATTCCCTGATGTGAAGTGAGTTGGATATCGGATGACCCGTATTTTAGGGTAACTAGTTCAGGGAATTTTGGGTTATTCGCCTGGTTTTATCCATAGGAAATTTATCCAGATGAATGCTTAAGATATCGTCAAGTAGAGTTGCTGACAAAATAGGGGCATCTGATAGTTGATTAACTATCAGGTGTACTGATTGAGATTGTTAAGGTATCATCACCAACTGATTGGGAATTTAAGGAGTAAGTTGCGAGGTGAGTGATGCTGCCTGCAACTAGCGAATTGATCAGTTGGTTTGCAACCTGCCTTAATGGGTAACAAGGCCCATTACCTAAGCAGATCGCTTGCTAAATATGGTTGGTTCACTTGGATCAAGAGTAAAATGTTAGGGACACGTTTTCCAACTCTTTCCATTTTAGGTCTTGAAGATGTCCAATGACATAATCCTAGCCAGGATGGTGAAGACCATCACTTCTGAGACAAGGATGAGTGATTCAATGGCAACGGCTGCTGTTTCTTTGAGGAGGTGCCAACTGAGGGTTGGGTGCCAAATTCCCACTGTAAATTGCCAAAAAATTCACTAATAAAATATCATCAATTATGAGAGTTTAAGAAAAACATCATCAATTTCCAGATCAGCTCGACTCTTTAATTTAATGCAACACATCTTGAGGTTGGTACAGGTGATAAGGTAAAAATTGGCCAGGTAGACTGAGATCCTTGTATTGCATGAAGCCAAAACACACTAATATACACTAGTTTAAGGACTTATTACCAGAGTATTATCTTAGTAAAAGAATCAGAATCCATTATGAGTTCTATTCTTCTCAGGAATATTATTGCTGCGTGTGATAATTGGGAGACTCTTTAGGATAAAGAGGAAGGATTTTAGCGGGGATCCAGAGAAGAAGCTTAATTAAATTGGGGATTGCTGCTGACAGTGTATCAAAAAAGGGAAACTGTAAACAGGGATCTAAGCATAGATTGAGTTAGGCAGTATGATAACAAATCCCTATGTAGGACATCATAAATATTTTGAGAGAAAATACTGGCTGAGCGTTGGACCAAAATCTAATACTTCAATTCAACTATGAATAATAGTTGCCATACTATTACAACGATTATATCAACTACTATCCTACAACTCAGAGAATCGCACAAACCTAAATCTGTGCAGTTAATATATATAGGGGTTATTAACCAAGAATAATCAGAAAACCTATAGTTTTTACACTATATTTTTCATTAAGTTTTATAAAAAAGAGATTCTACCTTTAAGATTACCATACACCAATATTTTATAAGCTACACCACTCAATTAGTTTCTTATCTATGAACTTGGACTTTTCGTCCAACACAAGGTTTAAGAATTCTGAATAAACCATAATAAAACTATGATTAAATTAATATAATGATAATAGTATTGAGCAAACTGATAAAGATTTCTCTTATCCACCTTTAAACAGCAAATCTGGTTTCATAAATGGCAAATCAATCACTTAAAGGCCAAATTGGGTATTAATTGTTCATAAAAACTTAAAAATTCAAAAAAAGTAGCCAGTGGACTAACTCAATATATATAATCCTCAAAGGCCTACTACAAAAAAACTATAATACCAATCGACAAATCCCTTATGAACTTTTTATCTGTAAATTAAAAATAACATAATCCTATTTTATAAAGCTGGAGCGTAAAACCTCAGTTGACATAATCTAAAAATGGTTTTATCTCTCTCGTTGCAATCACTTTTGCAACTTATTCAATTCAGGTCTGATTCTAGTTTGATAATCTCACAGAGGAGATTAGTCTGCGCCCATGTCAGGGAGCAGTTGAGCAAGTAAGGTAAGAGGAGCAGGTGGGAGGCCCGCGGCCTCAAACGTTTGAAAACGCCCTGGAGAGACCAGCGGAATAGAAAAAAATATAAAAAAACTGGTGGTCACTATTTCCACAGAAATCCTCACTTGGCAAGCACGATGCAACCAGTAAATCAACATGCCGCACTCCCAACCACTCTCATTGGTGGAATATGGAGTCTATGTGTTTCTGGACATCCAACAAACAGCTCTATGGGAAAATTTTGTGGGGATGTGCACACTTTTTTCCAGACCGCGGTGTACATTGCACCTCACTCCATGTCACGCGATTGGCTGGACCTTGGTTTCAAAAACAAGGGGGCAGCAGACAAAGCTGCTGCGGTGTGCATAGTGATTGACCTCCCCAAAGGGCAACGGGTCATCAAAACCAAATGCACCAGATGGACAAAAGCCAACCAAATTTTCCTCACGTTTGACTTTTTGTCTACTATGGTAAAATGTGCCATTTTGGAGCAGCACCTGAAAGATGGTCTCACCATTTACAGCGAAATACAACCTTTTGAGATGCAACATGTTACGCTGATGCCACACCTGTGCACTGGCAAAGCCATCGCAGTTCTGACCCCAACCGAGGAGATCACAAAGGACCTAACCCAGATCCTGCACTCCACATATATCAATATTAAAGGGCATACCACCCACCCTTTCCAGGTAACCGTGGACAGCGCGCCCCCCATCTGCACCCACTGTGATGCGTTTGGCCATAAGGCACATGCATGCCCCACTAAGGAGGGCATCACTTTGCAAGAGCACCACCTCAGCAACCATGGCCCGCGGAGAGGCGCAATACAAACCAACCGCAAGCACCAAAGAGGCTTTCCCATGGGGAGCACAAGGCTGCTACCTACTGGTAAAACCTATTTCCCTGTAAGATCGAAAGAAGGCCAAGCAGGCCCACAGGGCCGCGGCCAAGGAAGTGGCCAAAGTCACCACCGCTATCCCACACTCCCAATGCCAGGAGGACATCAAAACCTTCGTGGCAGAAGCAACTCGAGAAACCATCAACCAATCAGATTGGGAAGCCCATGCTAATTGGGCCACCCAATCTGAGGATCTGATGGGTGACTCGATTTCGCCCAATCTTTGCAACCAAACTCCAGTCAAAACTGACTTGGGGTCCAACCTACCTGAAAATTTTTTTTGACCCAATCGTTGGTGCACTGAACTCATCTGCACCGCAAAAAATTTTTTCAACTTGGGGAAACAAAAAGCGAAGGCAAAAGCCAATGCAAACCTTTCTGCTAAAATCAACAAAACTTTAGATAGTGTTGCTGCAAACACCCGCGCTGCCGTGAAGGCCCATGGGGATCTAGAAGAGGCTAGTGGGCCTGGGTGCCCACCCCCTCACACCTAAGGTGTGAAGGGGAAACCTTCACTTTAGGGATGTTGAATATCGCCAGACTCAAGACCTCGCCATCCTGGGCTAGGAAACTGAGTTTTTACAAAAAAATTTACCTGTGGATATCCTGGCCATCCAGAAGTCCCACTGTCTGCGAGGTTCTAAGGATGCTTGGAAAACCATGCTCCTCCCATCCCTATCCTTTTGGTCAGAGCACTGTGGGGTGCTAGTTCAGAAAAACAATTTTTTCAAATTTCTATCGTTGGAATCCTTCCTCAATGGCTGAGTCCTCGTTGTCACTTTCACGTGGGCTGACGTGGCACATGCTATTGTCAACATCTATGCCCCAACCTGTGCATGAGAACGTCAGGAATTTTTCTCGTTGGTCAAATCCCTCCTGTTACCCCCAGACCCTTTTGTAGTCGGTGATATGAACTGTTGGCTAAACACCAATGGACCATTAGCCTTCCTCCTCCCACGCCCCCCAGGGTCATATAGAACTTCACGTTCTAAAGGCCACCCTTGGGTTAATGGATGTGCTGCTGCAGCAAGCCCCGCTGCTCAAAAACATGACGCAACCCCACATCCACAACGGCCAATTAAGGTCCATGACCTGCATACACCTTATCTTTATGCTGGAAAAACTCCAACCTCACATTTCCCACTTCCTAACAACGAAAATTGAATTCTCCCACCACCAGCCTGTCTCAATAACCTACCACCTACCTGTCACAGTGGCTAAGGCCCACAATGGTGTAAACTCCGCCCTCCTAAACTTGCGTCACCAGGATTTTCCATTTGGGTGGAATCAGCAACTTTGGCAAAAAAGTTTGTTACACCGTTTTGCGTGGACCCCATCTCCACATGGGCAGCCTTCAAAAAGGATACCATCTGAAACTCTCGCCACCTCTCCTCCTGACACTCACAAGCCACATCATCCATCATCTCGCGCGCTCTGGCAGAGTTGGCACACCTGGAGTCCAACATCCCAGCCACAGGATACAGCCCTGCATGGGGCTGGAAGTGGGTGGAGGCAGCTGCCCACCTCAACATGCTCAAAAGGCAACACAAACATTGGGTCTGTGTTCAGTACAGGGCCAAACGCATCACAGAGGGCAACAAGTGCACCGCATATTTTTTTTAAAAATTTTGCACCATACCAGAGCGTGGCCTGCACACAGGTGCGAAGATTGGATGATTCCATCATGGATACGCCAGCTGAAGTGACAATCAAAATACAAAAGTATTACTCTGAGTTATACCAATCCAAATCAATTCAGCTGGCTGAAGTGGCAGAATTTCTCGACCAAACCCACATTTGCAACATTTCCCAAAACCTGTAAATAATGAATTTGATTACTCCGAACAAATTATGGACAGCCATCTGCGGTGCACCAAACTGGAAATGCCCAGGCCCAGATGGCATTCAATATGAATTCTATAAAAAGTACTTCAAATATATATCCCCACTACTGCTTGCCTCACTTAACCAGAGCCTTCTGGAAACACGCCTCCTACCAGGAGGACAAGAGGCCTTCACTGTCACACTCTTCAAGAAAGGGGACAAGCTAGACTTAGCCAGCTGGCGCCCCATTTCTTTAACTAACACGGATACAAAGATTTTATCAAAAATCATGGCTAACCGTTTAAGTATTGTAGCATCTGCCACCATCTCCCCAGAACAATTCGGTTTCATACCCAGAAGGTCAATTTGGGACAACGTGCACTCTGTGGCTAATGCATGCCAGTCCACAGCCTCTGGGGCACTTGTTTTCTTGGACCAACAGAAGGCCTATGATGAAGTAACTGGGAATACCTCAAGGCCTGCCTCCATCAATTCCGCTTACCCCCTCGCTTCATCAACTGGGTGATGCTACTCACAGATTTGCAACAATGGCAGCGCGTGGCCCTGGCTTCCTAACGGAAGTAATCCGCCCTCAAAGGGGCTTGCGACAAGGGGACCCCCTTAGCCCACTCTTATACAACTTCAGCCTTGACCCACTACTTCTAAATGTGAATGCCCAACTCACTGGAGTCCATGTGCCAGGCCAAGCCCCAGTCAAGATGATGCCGTTTACAGATGACTGTGTGGTAGAGGTGTCTAATAATAAAGATGCACGCGCACTTGAAGCTCTCATCCAGGAGTATTCCCAGGTAAGTAATGCTGCACTGAACGCTTCCAAAATCAAAATCATCCTCCTTGGTCGGTATCAAAGCTGCTGGGCCCCAGAGACCAGTGCCCAGCCCGGCCCATCTGCTCGCACATGTGCTCGCCCTCCCAGCTCACCCCACACCACCCCACTGGTGCTCCCCTTTGTGTCACATCCTACCATAGGACCGGTACGCCATCTGGGCGTGTGGATGGAGGTAGACGGATACGCGTCAGCAGTAATGGAGTGCCGTATTCTGGACAACGTGAAGAAGCGCATCGCCTCCCTAAGAGCCCACCCTACTTCCCTTACTGGCAGGGTTGTTTTAGCCAACTCTATGCTCCTCTCCAAAATCTGGTTCAGAGCCCACGCCATCCCCTTCTCCCCAAGCTTTTTCAAATCCTTGTATGTCCTGCTGAAAGGATGGCTTTGGTCAGGCCATCAACCACCAGTACGGCTAGAGGTCATGTTTGGCCCTCATCATTATGGAGGCATGGGCCTTCTTGACTTCAAAGCCCATGCTGCCAAGATCCTGGGCACCTAGATTGCGGCCGTCACCGCCCCTACGCTCTCCTCCCAACACTGGTCCCGCGCGGCCCACTCGAACTTCTCCCGCGCCTTGAGCCTCAACAATCCATTGAACCCTCACTCTCTGATGAAATACCTGGCTTCACACCCATTGGCCACAGGTCCTCACGGGACTAAAACCCACTACAAACGAATCCTCCTCTCCATGCGGAGTGCTGAGTGGAGAATTTGTATTAGCGGACACACAGCCCAGAGAGGCCGCCCCTCTCCTCAGTTCACACAAGAGGTACAGGGGCTACCCATTAAGGTGGCGTGATCCCCACACTGCCCCATGTTCTATCCAGGGTGGACTACCTGGACATGATGGACATCCCTTACTCCATTGAGACCCAAAAAACTATCTGGAAATACGCACACCATCCTCTGTTGCAGCCTCAAATCCATTCCCATGTGTGGTGCTGCCTGAGGCGGGTGTATCATACAGCTGAGCGCTCTAACGCTTTACACTCATCCTGCGTCGTGTGTGGCCAGTATGGAACGCTGTTCCACCGCCTGGAGAAGTGTCCTACCTCATAAGTGATTTGACGCGAAGTTTAACGTCTTCTGGGCCAGGATCAAACACATCCCTTCAGTCTGTCAAGAGATATGTTTGCTTTATCAATGACCTCCCCCCTACCACCCTCCCTCCATGCTCTGGAGGTTGCAATCGCCATGTGTACTATCCACACGATTGTCTTGAATGCCATCACAGTCTCCACCCCCACCCTCCCAGAAGCTGTCCACAGTTTCTGGTCTCATTTGGTGGACCACTTTCAGGCGTGGATGTTTGGATACCTCCCACTGCATCACTGACAGCTGGTCTCCTCCTGGTTCCCAGTCTGGTTCATCAAATTAGACCCTTTCCTCCACACGTGTTCAATTTTGGCTACGGCCCCTTCACATGTTCCCTCCCCCTCCCCATAAGTGGCGTTCCCGCTGGCAACAAGAGATACATCACTTCTCTGGGTGCCTTCCCTGTTACTAAGTTTTGTCTCTTTCAGGTCAAATTTGGAAGTGTCCATCCCATGGTTGGCCTTCCTCGCAATAAATAAATAAATAAATGATCAGAAAAAATGCTCATATGACTTTTTGAGAACAGACTACCAAAATGAAGGTTAATCTGATGACCAGCTTATAAACTCCAAAGTTTCACTTTAATAATCTCATTTTTGTATTTTAAACGATTTACTTAATTCTAAGTTTCAAAGCAACCAACTTATATATTCAAGGGACCTTTCAAGTATCTAAAGTCTTAATTTATGGAAAAATCAGTTGGAAACATTTAGCAGAATCCCTTACCAACTATCATTAACAGAAATAGCCTCAAGGTATATTAGTTTAAAAATTAATAAAGGGAGCTTTATAAAACTGTCAAGATTGCCAATCCATCATGGGATATACCCTCTCTGGTTTTACCACTTGATCCTAATTATTCTTATTTTTCTGATATCCCATAGTCACCTCCAAATTATTTTTCCTTTGGGTATTGTTTTATTGAACAGATATAAAAGCTTGATTAAATTATCAATAAAGTTAAAATCTCCAATACCCTAAATAACCCATATTTGTTTATCTGTATTTATCATCACCCCGCCATCTAGGATATTTTGGGCTGTCAGCCTATTGCGAACGCCTACCAATTACAAATAGTATGACAGATAATCCTGAAGTCTAATTTGTTACCCAAACCTTAGGTTGTGATAAATTTGGGGTTCCAAGCCTTCAAAGTACCACTGATACCTTATTAATTGCTGTAGGCTTTATACTAGTTGAGAAAAAGGGATAGTACAACTGAAATAAGATATATGATGGAGATAATAGCTGCGCTTTGATTAATCAAAATCATGACGATTGTAGACACTTTTTAAAATTTGCTAATATCCATACTCATATATATAGAACTTAGTAGATAGAAATGAAAATCATTGGAAATTATTTTAATTTTTATTTATAATAGCTGGAAAGAATTGATGAATTCAATGAAAAGTTTGGGACAAAAACAAGAACTGAAATGGGGCTTAATTTAAGTGACTCTTGTTTCTAGGTACAAAATAATATTGATAAGATAAACGGTCAGTAGTCTTACATTCACTTTCCTTAAAAAATTAAAATTGACTAGTCTAATTAAGCGTCTTCATCTTCATGTTTTGTTAGCTTAAAAATAATTTAGTTGCTTATGGTTTTTATAAAAAATATACTATCACAGTGTTCTGCCTACAGAATTAACTATCTATAAAAAAGCTGTAATTAACTGTAATGTCAATTTACCAATAGCCATGGTGTTTTAGCCTATTGTTGATGGCAAACCATTAACAATTATTTAAAAGGCTAAGTTAAGTTCTTAAGATTACTTTTACACTATACCATTAATGAAACCTTGACAAAGTTAGACGCCAAAGTTTAAAAAATGATTACAAAATGCTAGATAAATATTATAGGTAAGCGAAGTAAATCTAAAGAAGGAACTTCCTTTTGAATTTAGTAAATTATAAAATATAACAAGCAAAGTAGGATCACAATCTAAAGTCTTTAACTTAGCTCAAAGATGATGAGATTTTAGTAAATAGATGTTACTCATATGAAAATACCTTCGTTTTATATTTTATGAACTTGGCTGAGCTGATGTATAGGGAAGCACAGCTTTGCTCTAATCCTGCCTTCATCTTGAATATACATAATCCGTTTAGATTTTAATCTTATGAACCAATTTTATATTTATTTGGGGAAGGTCAACCAGGGGACAAGCACTTCGATATAGGGAGGAAACTAATAAAATTTGACAATTAAAGACACCCCAGAGGGTTCAAGGCCCCCTCTTGTTGTTTCCAGGATCACTACATTTAGACGTAGGGAAGGGGTTTTTTG